>JAXCHB010000060.1:15245000-15433316 GCA_036926305.1 Uropetala carovei | reverse complement strand
AAATATGGTGGTCGACAGGTGACTCTCCATATTTGGGCTATAGATATTTAAATTATTATGAATAGCATTATAAACCAAAATTATTATTTCGTATGGTAAAAGAACACAGTCGTCCTTATTTCCGTAAATTAGGTATATTCTGAATGTTTACAGAATTCACCGGTACATGGTAGTGGCGCTGTATAACGGAAATTAAGAAAAGGCAAAATAACTCCGAAATGGATGTTTCAACAAAAATTTGTTTCAAACAAAGCTTGGAAGACATATTATTCTCTACAACTTTGGTCCTCACAAAGATTACCAATTACGACGTTTTTAAGGAGATATTTGATGGAAACCGAAAAAACCCATTTAAAAAAAATAATTCCTAAACAATAACTGCTATGGAAAATTGTCTCAAATTAAAGTTGTAGGAAATTACATTCTCTATAATCTTTGTATAGAATTGTATATAAAATAATGATGTTTTAACGAAGAAATATCGCAAAAACCGAATCAGGTTTTGAATAAACCTCGACTTCCGGTTAACAGTTATTATCCAGAAACTAATCATTTCTTTATGCTCATGGTAAAGTGTTATATATGAAATTTGGTGTAATATGACAAGTACTTTTTGAGTTAGAGCGCCCACAATAACATACACACGCGCACACACACGGACTTCATTCCGACAATAATCTAAACGTGTTCTAGGGACCCAAAACGTGTATTTCCGTTTAAATGTCTAAGTCGATTTTTTTCCTGATCACAATACTCTCACATTACTACGTATGGAGAAAGTAAAACTCTGATGTGGCCAACACATGACTTTCTCCATACGTTTGTGTATGTGATTTTGGGCGCTCTAACTCAAAGAGTACTTGCCATATCGTTATCAAACTTCATATATAACACTTTAGCATGAGCACAAAGAACTGATAGTTTTTGGACAATAACGGTTAAACGAAAGTCGAGGTTTGTTCGAAACCCGATTCGGTTTTTGGGATATTTCTCCGTTAAAACATTATTATTTTATATAAAATTCTATGAAAATGTTATAGAGAATGTACTTTTCTACAACTTTCATTTGAAACAATTTTCTATAGCAGTTATTGTTTAGGACTTATTTATAAATAATCGTTTTTTTCGGTTTCCATCAAATATCTCCTTAAAAACGTCGTTGTTGGTAATCTTCGTGAGGACCAAAGTTGTAGAGAATAATATGTCTTCCAGGTTTTGTTTGAAACATATTTTCGTAGAACCATCCATTACGGAGATATTCAACTTTTTTCGTAATTTTCAGTATACAGCGTTACCACCATGTTGCGGTGAATTCTGTAAACATTCAAAATATACGTAATTTACGGCAATAAGGAAGACTGTATTGTTTTACCATAGGAAATAATAATTTTGCCTTATAATGCTATTCATAATAATTTAAATATCTATACCCCATATATGGAGAAAGTCATGTGTTGGCCACATCAGTTTTTAACTTTCTCCATACGTAGTATAGGGAAGTATGTATTGTGATCACGAAAAAAATCGACTTCGAGATTTCAACGGAAATACACGTTCTGAGGTCCCAAGAACACGTTTAGACTATTTTCGGAATGATGTGCCTGTGTGGATGGATGGATGGATGGATGTGATTGTGGGCTCTGTAACTCAAAAGGTTCTTGTCATATTAATACCAAATTTCATATATAACACTTTAGCATGAGCACAAAAAATGGTTAGTTTTTGGAAAATACCGGTCAACCGGAAGTCGAGGTTTATTCTGAACCCGATTCGGTTTTGCTATATTTCTCCATTAAAACATCACTATTGTATCTACAAATTGATAAATGTATTATAGAGAATGCAATTTCCTAAAACACTTATTTGAAACAATTTTCCGTAGCGGTTATTTTTAGGAATTATTTATGAATAATCGGTTTTTTCTTTTTCCGTCAAATATCTCCTTAAAAATGTCGTACTTGGTAATCTTCGTGAGGACCAAAGTTGTAGAGAATGGTATTTCTTCCGGGTTTTGTTTGAAACAAATTTCCATAGAACCGTCCATTTCGGAGATATTTTGCTTATTCGTAAATTTCCAGTATACAGCGTCACCACCATGTAGCGGTGAATTCTGTAAACATATTCAAAATATAATTTACGGCAATAAGGACGACTGTATTCGTTTAGGATACGAAATAATAATTTTGCCTTATAATTCTATTCATAATAATTTAAATATCAATACCCCAAATATGGAGAAAGTAATGTTTCGGCCACATCAGATTTTTTAATACGTACTCGTTTCCCCTTTTAATCTCCTATCAATATAGATTTGACTGAAATGCCACCCAAAGGTGGGAGTGACGTATTTTAAATCATTTCCTGCTCTACGTGTCGTTAATTTATTGGACGCACGCAAAGCTATCGCTTTTGTCTTTACTAATGGGTCTCGCTCTGAAAAAAACGTCATACGCAAACAAATTAAATGCGCATATTATCCATCGAATTATTTTATTTATGGAAGCCATAATTCAAAATTGCAACGATTGATAATAGCAAGTGTTATAAAGAAAGACCGGTAAAAATTATTGATCCAGCGAATATTCCGTAGCTATTTCAAAAAGTACTTTAACTCTAAGGAAGTGCAACAGACAAAGTATTTCTCTCTAATGACAATAAATAGGTTGGGAAAACCACATGTACGTTTCGACTTCAATTATTACTCGCCTGGCGAATTAGATCTACAAATAGACCAATAGAAAAACGCAAAGACATTTTTAAAAACATTAACCTCAATGGCTGTAATGACGTGTAAAATTCCTTTCAGCTGAAGAGCAGGAATGTGCCTCTACCCAGCAACGCTGTTTCGAAAGATAATTATGAAGACCAAAAAAAAAAAAAACAAAATGAAAACAATTCCACCCACGCGCCCCCTTTTACACGTCATGCGAATAACAAACAGAGAATATTGAATGAAACGTTCAAAGGCATTTTTATTACTCGTTTTTTCTTCATATTCGTGCTATTTCGGAACTTTTAACGAGAGTCGTCCTCCCCCCAATCTGTGTGGGTGTATACAGTCACCGTTTCGCTGCGTTGGCGCGTGGGAGAGAATCCTTATTGTTGCTCGCTCTTTTTCCTTGCCTACGACACACTAAATTTTACGTTTTTTCCTCTTTCCGAGAATGTTCCCAAGGAAGTTCCATCTACTACACTTTCTCTCTCTCTCTCTCTTTTGAATGAGCTTGGTGGGTCTCTTACGAAAGAACTCGGAAAGATTCGTCCCTTCCACCCAATGAGCGCGGTTGTTTTGTCAAAGGTAAACACGGAATGGTGACGTCATATCCCGAAGTTTCTTTGAACGGGTTCTCAGAAAGGCAGGGACCAGGTTTCGAAGCCATTTCCGAGCAGAAAGATGGATTGAATATATAAAAAAAAACGCGAAGGATTACGGAAAGATTTATTTTTCTATTTTTCAATCCTTATAGACTCAGAGGTGCCCATTACGCAGTCCACGACCGACCGGTCTCCCTTTAGGAAGATTTGAGTCGCCTGCGGAGTCAGCGAGCGATAGGAAAAAAATGAAAGCTGAATTCAAATAACGTTTTCTGGATTTTAAAGACCTTCTAGCCCATTGTATCATTTTTTCATCTCTTTCGCCGAAATTATCTTTGAATAAATTTCTAGAAAGATATGATATATGTTCAACAGGAAGCAACATATCTGGAAAAGGAAATAATTATGTTGCAAAGTGATATAGAGTTGAAGGGATGATATAATGATTCAAATTTTTGGAAACTTGTTTAACCTGAAAGATTTTAAAATATAAAAAAACTTGCATTTATTTTGAAATCATATTTTATTTCCACTTATTTATTTAACAATATTTTTATTATGAACTCAATTAAATCGAAAACCAGAAATGCGCTCACCAGTGAACATCCCAAAGATTGTTTACGCTACTCGGTTACAAGCCCAGTGGCTGAAGCTATGCGGTGTAAGTGCGCCCATAATAGTTTAAAGAAAGAAGAAATGTAAAAAGATTCATGTTATTTATTTTGTTGATTTTTACGAGTGGTTTATAATAAATCCTTTCTTTGCGGTTATTTTTGCGTTTAACTTATAGCTACAATACTCTATGTATATATATAACAAAAATTTAGTAGCCCACGAGACAACTTACAGAATGAAAATGGCCCTTGTCATAAAAAATTTCGGGCACATCTGTTATAGGGGGATCGAGTAATGAGGAGCCACCCTCAATGTGTGTCAAAATATATAAGGTGATTGAGTTTTTCTATAAAATATAATTACAACGTCGCGATATTTCCTGCTTCTGCAGCCGTAACGACCTCGAAATGTACTTGAAGTTTTCGCCAACAACTACGACTCATTATATTAATGTCTATACGCATGTTGTATACATGCGTGCTTTCGTGTGTATGTTTGTGTATAAATTGGCAATCAGTGGCTGAAAGTGATCGGAGGGAGCCAACGCGCCCTTGCTTGGTGGCGTGGGCGTCCGAGATGACAGATGAAGCTCGCTGTTAAGATTTGAAGTATCGACTCTTCTTCGCTAAAAGACGTACATCTATATATTATAGATGTTCACAGAGAAACGTACCTTGGCGATATAGCGCCTATGAAAAATATCTAAGAAACACCTTGGTTTTGTAAGATATCGTCTTCATAAAGAATAATAGCGTTTATATATATATATATATATATATATATATATATATATATATATATATATTTTGGGCAACTAGGTGTTGAAGGAAACCCAGTGAACACTTACCGGAAGTAGAGCCGCTGGGGTGTTGGAGAGACACATTTGTAGAGGTGTCTCTCTTGTGCTGACGAAGGGATCATCCCGAAAGCTCTAACCTCTACAAATGTGTCTCTCCAACACCCCAGCGGCTCTACTTCCGGTAAGTGTTCACTGGGTTTCCTTCAACACCTAGTTGCCCAAAATATCCTTACTTACCTTTCCTCTTCCTTAGTATTATATATATATATATATATATATATATATATATATATATATATATATAATCATAGGTAGTCTGTCCTTAGACAGGTCCGTGATTAATCATGGTTAGACCTGGTTCTCCACATACACCTATATTCCGCAGTCTGCTGCATGTCTTGATAGCTGTCTTTCCCTTTCAAGTCGTCTGTCACCCGAAACCTTTTCCTATCTCTTTCTCTTTTTTCATCCAGTTTTCCTTATAACAGTTCTTTAATCATGTTCTCTCTTTTTTCAAGTAGTATCCAATCCAGTTCTCCTTCCTCTTTTTGTTAGTCTGTATAATCGTTCGCTTCTCTGCTATTCTTCGTATTACTTCCTCGTTTTTCACTCTATCTGTACATTTAATCTTCAGCATTCTTCTCCATGTCCACATCTTGAAGCTTTCCAGGTATTTAATATCATTTTTCCTTAGCGTCCCCATACAAAGCTATACTGCATACATAGCATTTTATCAACTTCTTGCGGATATCCTCCTCTATATTTCCCGTTAGTAGGAGTTTCTTTCTTCGGAAACCGGCTTTTGCTTACGTTATTCTAGTCCTGAATTCATCGGTACATTTTGCTTCTCTCTGAAACTTGTTCTAATATCTTTTCTCCAGTACTTATATTCAAATTTTCTTCTTCTTTACTTGATATTCGCATGACCTTGGATTTTTCTGTATTTATTTCTATACAGTATTTTCTAACTAGTCTATTTATTATTTTGTGGAGTTAATTTTCCTTTCTTGCTAGAAGTACTTGATCATCCACGTATTTCACTGTTATTATAATCCTTCCTCCGATTCTGAAATATCCCGTGCCTTCTAACGCTTCCTGCATTAGCCTCTCTCCATATATATTGAATAGAATCGGCGATAGACAGCAGCCCTGTCTTACTCCTCTACCGATATGTACTCCGCTGGTGTCCGCATTCTCCAACCTGACCTTTACAACTTGATTACATATAGATTCCTGATCATTCTCCTGTATTTCCAGTTAACACCTATTTCCTTTAATATCCTCACCAGCAGTACCCAATTCACTGTATGAAAGGCCTTCTGCCAGTCGACGAAACTTACGCAGCAATCTTGGCTGGACTCTATTGCCCTTCCGGATATGATTGTCACTACACCGATAGCATCTCTGGATCCTCGTCCTTTTCTGAAGCCGAATTGATCTTCCCCCATGTATTAGTCACTACTAGGTCGTTATTAAGGCTTAATTCTACCAGTTTTTTCCCTGCGTGGTTCAAAAACCATAAACGAAATCTGTACACATGGAAAAGCCCAGGAGATAGAATGAGATCTTAAATAGATTACATCCTAGTAAAACAAAGATTCAGGAACAGCATAAAAAATGCAAAGACATTACCAGGATAGGACATTGATTGAGATCACTTACTTCTAATAGTCGATTTAATTACAAAGATTAAACAAATAAGGAAAATGAGAAGAGAAACAGATGTGGGACCTAGAAAAACTGAATGAAATGAAAGATGCATTCAGCACGAAGTTGGAAGATCGCCTTATAAATATGGAAAACAAACGTAAGACCATGGATACACAATGGGAGGAAATTAAAGTCAGTATCAATGATACCTTGAATAAAGGGATAGGAAAACGAGAAGAAAATCAGTGTTAAAACAATGCTTTTTTAATGGGAAAACGTACTTTTTGCAATTTTTTCGGGAATTTCCGGCGCAATTTAAAAGCATCACCTATGCTAATGCCACCATTGCTCTACTACAACTCTTTAGGTATGTATTGGTTATAAGAACAGACACTGTTATAACAAACTCCGTTATTACGAATATCGTGAACACAAGCCTCGTTCTTACAAACAGCGAAAATTTAAGTTCCTTGAAGTTCGCATCAAGGAGTTTGTGTTTAAAATATGTATATGCGTTGGCTGTTTGATCTTTATAGGGGTGGTTATTCAAGGGATACATTTCAAGAAAGGTTTAATGCGGGCAGAAGGGCAAAAGCGAGATTTAAAGGATTACCTAATTTTTCAGAAACAATTACTCCGAAGAAATGCAAAAAGAAATCTCGAGATGAAGAAGGCTGATGAAATTTTCTTGGAATTAATGGAGAACCCTAGGAAATAACTCACGTGGGAGAACTTCATAAAACTATCTCAGAAGTTATAACTGGATCTTAATTAGGAATTGATCGGAAAAGACAAAAGAAGGGAGAAGATGGTGAAACACGATCAGAAAGTATTTGGAGATAGTAGGCATCTTAATTAGTTCGCAAAAACTGATGATTTGCCTTAAAGCGGATGAAACTATCTCGAACAAATTTCTAAAAGGCTTATAGGGCTCCGAATAATGGGAATAAGTAAACTTAACTACATCGAAAGTGAAATCCTCAGGCGATGTTCGTTTATTGGCGCTGTTAAGAGAATGAGATCATAGTTACGATAGAAGGAGAATAGAGGGAGGAGATATGCTTGAACAGATTTAAATACAAGTCTGACGATGCGTGCTCTTTAATTGTCAATTATTTCAATTATTTTTTTCGGATTTACTTAATATTTTATTAAGGTCTGCGCACTATCATCATCATCATAGGTAGTCTGTCCGTAGACAGGTCCGTGATTATTCATTGTTAAACTTGGTTCTTCATATACTCCTATTTTTCGCAGTATTCTTCATGTCTTGATAGCCCTCTTTACCTTACAAGTCGTCTATCACCCGAAACCTTTTCCTACCTCTTTCTCTTTTTCCATCCAGTTTTCCTTCTTGCATTTCTTTAATCATGCTTTCTCTCTTCTCAGGTAATGTCCAATCCAGTTCGCCTTCCTCTGTCTGATTGTCTGTATTATCGTTCCCTCCTTTCCTATTCTTTGTAGTACTTCCTCGTTTTTCACCCTATCTATCCATTTTATCTTCAGCATTCTTCTCCATGACCACATTTCGAAGATTTCCAAATATTTTATATAATTTTTCCTTAGTGTCCATGTTTCTGCCACATACAAAGCTATACTCCATACATAGCATTTTATTAACTTCTTTCGGATATCCTCCTTTACATTCCCCGTTAGTAGAAATTTATTTAAGGGCTTACAATCATATATAATAAGGAAATAACAAAAAATTAATCACGTACGCCAATTAGGGGTACCACTTTACTGGCGATAAAAAGTGAACTTTCCGTCATATCTCGGAAAGTATTGTTCATATTAAAATATTTTTCAAATAAAACTTGTAGAAGTAGTAAATTAGAGTATTTCTTTCCCTATACGTTTTGGTCTTAGAAGTAGCCGTTATCAAGAAAATAAAACAAGAATGTCTTAATTCGAGTTGAACTTACAGAATTATTTTGATGGTTACTTCTTCATTGTTACTAACATAAACAATCTCACAAACAAACATAATTTTCTTACATGTGCATGCAATAAAAGAACTTTAAAACGCTATTTCCCTTACGTGCAGGTATATCATTTCTTTCTAATAGTGTGTATAGTCGTTCGCTTCTCTCCTATTCTTCGTAGTCGTTTTTCACCGTATCTGTCCATTTTATCTTCAGCATTCTTCTCCATGTCCACATTTTGAAGCTTTCCAAATATTTTATATCATTTTTCCTTAGCGTTCATGTTTCTGCCACATACAAAGCTATACTCCATACATAACATTTTATTAACTTCTTGCGGATATCCTGCTTTGTATTTCCCGTAAGTAGGAGTTTCTTTCTTCTGACAGCAGCTTTTGCTTTCGTTATGCTAGTCCTGATTGCATAGGTACATATTGTTTCTGTCGTTATGGTTCTTCCAAGGTATTTATAGTTTGAAACTTGTTCTAATAACTTTTCTCCAGTACTTATATTCAAATTTTCTTCTTCATTACTTGATATTCGCATGACCTATATGCAAAGAAGATTTTCATGAGCGGTAAACGTAGCAAGAGAGGCGAGAACTATGGGAAATCTTTTAGGATGAAACAGTTTACGAAGATTCTAAAGAAAGCTCCAACAAAAAACAAATCAAAGATTTAAACAAAAATTTACAGGATTATGAAGAGGCCTTGAAAAAAAAGGAAGCATTAAAATCGGTTCCGGCACATCAGAATCTATAGAAAAAGTATAGTTGAGGTCACAGAAATAAGAATATTTGGGTCATCCCGGTGTTTTTTAGTGAGATCAACAGAAAGGGCCCAAGATTATATATACGTAACGCCGGAGGAATTTTTTCAAATCAAACAGTTCTCCCAAAGATGGTACCGTTCGACCCCTTTGACATTTGCATTTAAACCGACTGAAACTATTCCGCACATATAAGCAGAGATTAAAAATGTCGAGATGAGGGACTTCTGGTCCTTAAAACGGGAGAGGTTGTGGAACCGCCTAACACGCCTAAAAGGTACGAGTTCGAAAAAAATAATTGAAGGGGGATTGAGAAATGCCGGCGTGGAATGGGGATGAGTGCTAGTTTTAGAGAGATGCACTACACTGCATAAATTGGGAGAAGAAAGAGAGAGGATTCATAAGGATAAAGCTTCGGTAAATTGATTTAAGCGCGTCGGAGGATAAAAAGGTTTCCAGTCAGTGGATATAACTACCTGCAATGTTTTCCGCTTTTCGGCAGAAACAGCAGTCCTTTGACAAGCTATTCTGGGAAGCAGGATAAAAGTCCTGCCTTGATCTGGAACCGAATCTGTGTCTTCCACTTGTAAGGAGTATATTCTACCACTTTACCTACGGAGGCAGACTAATCTTCATGTTCCAGAACGACGTATTCTCTCACGTTGAGGTCGGGCTACCCACGCAAAGTGTCAACTTTATCCGGCAGAGGTCCTACACGAGGGAATATTCAGGTTCGATTCCCGTTCAGGGCAGAATCGATCTCCCACTCTCTATAATTTCTTCTAGCCCAGCATGCGTAGAATTTAACATCAACAACATTACCTTCGCGTTAAAAAAGTTCCAGCCAAATGGTTGGTTATATTTAGAGCCAATGAATGTAATTTTCCTTCAATATCTCTTCCTAACCTGATCATTGGAGTTGGTCTCTATCAAAACGAACCGTGCATATCCCTCGCTCAAGGTTTAAATTTTTTCATCATTCAATCCGATGCCTTGTTTTCGAATCAATCAATTTTTTTTAAATCTCTCCTCTTTCAGTAGCCAGAAAAAAAAATCCGATAAAATTTTCTTCGAATGCGACGCTTCTTATTTCTTTCGCTCCACGTCCCCTTTTTCCATCCTCTTACCCACACACTTTTTTTCCGCTTTCTCTCCGGTCCCACGAATTCCCATCATCTCTTCTCGACGCCCTTCCTAGTAAAACTAAATAAAACCCTCGAATATACATAAATTTCCATCTTCAAGTTTGTTTTACTTTCGCCGCGGAGGGGAAGAAATAATACGCGACAGAATAAAAAAGCAACAACAAGAGCAATCTGGGTGGGGGAGTCCATAAGCTAAGAAACCACCTGCTACGAACTCTGGGAAATTCGGTTCCTTTCTCTTTCTCTAATAAATATAAATGCATATGAAGCTCGAGAGGTTTTGCAATATTTCTCTCTCTCTCCATTTATGCGTTATATTTTTACTCGATTAAAATGTCAATGTTTTGGCGTTTATTTTTTTTTATATTCGCTTATGCATTCGGTTTGTCTGTCCGACCGTGTGCGTGAACAATGTACGTATCCGAAATACTTTTATTTGGTGAGAATAACATTTTAGGTCAGGTTGAGCTATATGAGAGCTAGACATGGTAATAATACCGTGTGAAGTAATTAATGTCCACATCGGAACTTATGCTGTTAATAAGAATGCATTCCAACATTTCTTGAATGAAACTTTAGCGTAATGGATAGCGCTGAGGATTTCAAAACAAAAGCACCAAGATTTGATTCTGCGGGTTTTCTTATTTTTAAACATTGAATTTGTTATTGTTAATTTTTTTCCACCTTTTTTGCTGTAAACGACAGTATTTATTTAGGATAGTCCTCGAGTAGAAAGGCGCCTTGTGTAATTTTCTCTGCTCTCCCCACCTGTTTCTCTTTATATTATAAACGCTACACTCGACGCTAGAGCTATCGATTTTTCAGAGCGCAAAGATTTTTTCCTTCATTCATCAAAATGCCTAAATATGTTTCGAATTTTCCGAAAATAGTTACTGATAGTTATTTGGGAAGCATTTAAAACGATGGACCAAAGCAATTGAATCTTCTTTCAACATATGGATAGTGGAATCCTAAGTTTTTTGCAAGTAAAATGATTATATTCTACATTCGTAATGTTTATTAATGCAAATAGGCCCACGAATATGGTTTACATTTACCAGAGATAGTGTTCAATCATGGACAAATATACGTAGGCTTTTCAAAGGTTACTTTCTTACAAGACATCAAAGTCAACATTTCAGAGATCTACGGGCAAGGAAAAGCAAGAAAGGCCGTTATTACACAAGAAATTTTGTGTGAAGTACTTTCGGAAAGTTAGCGACAAACGCATGCATATTCATTGCAAAGTGATAATCTCTCTATATCGAGCGAATCGGGGGTTGGTGAGCGTAGCGATCACGGGGCGGAGCCCCCTAGTATTTTATATATTTACAATATATTATATATATATATATATACACACACATACAGAGCCGTAGTGAGGGCGGGGCAACCGGGGCACGTGCCCAGGGCGCAGCTTCGTAAGGGGGCGCCAAATAGAAATCTTATTATACACTTGATAAATGTAGTTACAGTTTTGTCTTTTCGATCTCTTCGAAACTTATAACGGCCAACCTCAGGTACAGCTGAAGGGTCATGACTGTACCAAGTCATAGGTGAACGTGTGCAAACTTAATTTGCGGCTTTTAGGCTGCCTCTACTCTTTACCCTCTGAATGTAATATCTTTTATTTACTCTCGTCCCCAAAAATGTGTGCACCCTATCGCATTGTAGAGCAGAATTTTCGCCCAAGTTGTCGATAAAGAAGAAATTATTGAGGAGGCCTTTATTGATTTTATTGCTGTCAAATCGAAAAAGAGAGACGAAATTACGTCAGAAATAATCCAAAAATTGGAATAGGATGGACTAGATTTACAAAATATGAGAGCTCAATAGTATGAAAATGCTCGTAATATGATCGGTAAATTAAACGGTTGCAAACGTAACCCTCTTGCACGTTTCATACCATGTACAGAGCATTCGCTTAGTTTAGCTTGTTATCATTCCACTGAAAAAACTAACCGTCAAATTAGGGAATTTTTTGCAAAGGCATAGAAACTGTCCCTTTATTTCGCTGGTTCCACATCGAGATGGGTTGTACTAATAAAGGTCTTAACACTAGGACGGCGGGACCGGACGACGCCCCGTGAACGGCGGAGGCGGTCATTTTGACCGCTCGTTATTTCTCCGTAGTTTTTAAGCGGGAAAATTTACACAAAGATTGAAATCAACTTAATTAATTAACGATTGGTTATTTGTTTGCCTTTTTGCCTCAGCTTCAGTACATTTATTTATGTGCGGGATCGTGGAATTATCAATAAGGAGACGCAGAGCACTAGCCGGTGAGCGTACTAATATTTGTCAGCATCATTAGTGTGGAATCAGATAATAAGTTAGATACAATGTAGATACGACGAACATAACTGCCGATGACAAAAAAATGAGAGACAAATGAAGATCTGCTGTAATAATCTAAAGACGGGTGAGGAAAAACGAGCAGCGATCAAAATGACCGCTACCGCCAGGTAAGGTAAGGCCTGTAAATAAAAAAGTATTACAGGGATCAGCGTAAGAAAAAGCTGAATTGTGCTTGACATTAATATAATAAAAGCCAGCAAAAGGGAAAGAGATCGGAGAAAAAACAAGAACACATCGAGATAAAATGCAAAGCCCAGCGGTCAAAATGACCGCGCCCGCCGTTCTAGTGTTAAAGGTGACGTTGGAGAAATATGGCACAACACGATGGTCATCAAGAGAAAATTCTGCGAATTCATAGGGGTTACAATTGAAGGAGGTTTATACGGCGGTAATAAAGTTAAAGAATGAACATAAATGCAGAGACGCTGAAAGTTTGCTAAAACAGATATTTATATTTTTCTTGTTATTTTGGGAAGACTGTCTCCAGAAGATCAACCACCTCACTAAATCTCTTCAGGGTGATAATGTATCTGTGGATAGAGCCGTTGGCATGATCTGCGATTTGGTACCAGACATAAAAAGTTCAACGTCAAGACTTGAAGAGTATATGGAATAGGCAAAGAAATTTTGCGATGACAAAGGAATACCTGATGTTCTCTCGAAAATAAGAAAAAGGAAAGGGAAATTTCATGACACGATGGAAACTCAAGCACCCTCAATACCTGAAACAACAGAAAATTTTAAGTTGTGCTTTATATAATATGACTGAAGATAAAATGATAAATGCCTGTGAAAATGCTGCTAGTAGGTAATAAAGACAATGTGGATGAACGCGAGTTAATCGAAGAAGTTTGCAGTTTGAAACACCACCTGCCTTGGAAGAAAGTGTAAAAATTACGCTGAAAGAAATATTGGAATTTATGCCCAATGTGGAAAAATTTCTGAGAATTTTCTTTACATTCGTCACATAAATTTTAACTGGAGAGCGGTCTTTCAGTAAATTGAAATTGATCAAAAATTACATACGTTCACCAATGTACTAAGAAGGACTTTTTGGTCTAGCCATCTTATCTATTAAATATGACACTGCTAAAAATATAGATTTCAATGACATAATCAATGTTGGCCGCAAGTAAAGCCTGAAAAATAAAGAAATGATTTTTTATTTCAGTTAAATACCCCTTAAAAATATGCCCTTATTATTTTATTATACCATTTTCGGGCGCCCCTCTAGCCAGGGTGCCAAAAGTGGTCAGTACGGCCCTATATGTATATATATATATATATTCTAATTTTGCTGGTAAGAATAAATTCACTTCAGGTATCTTGTTCGCGACAGTATACTTGAAGTAGAACGAGTTTCGAAAATGCAACGAATGTTGTGCATGTTTAACACAGCACTAACAAAGACTTATCTAAAGTATTTTTGTGAAGTAATTCTCACTCAATTTTATCCAAATTAATCGCAATTTTAATCGTTTGCATATGATGTATGGAGTTTTACGTAGGTATGCATTTTCTTATTTTATCTATTTTCTATACTTTATTCCGGTGATGTTTGATAAAAACAAACGGAGAGAATATACGAGTTCAATAAACGAGATAAATCGCCAATTTCGAGGTATATTAATCATGTAAATATGTGATGTTTGTCGTGATTGATATATCATAAACTCTGGTCATAAATTATTTGGTAGATTTATTGGAAATAAACCTAATTATTGAGGTATTTCTTTCATGACATCCGAACGTGACGATCACATCCGTAATTTAGTAAGCCATCTCTTCCATATTTCAATGAATATTGGAAACATATACTCTTATATTCGGTATAAAAAAATGGGAAATTTGGGCACGCAATATAATATTCCTGGTCGAATTGTATGAAAATGATGTGATATGCATTATGCCTGAATGCGAAAATGTTTGGATTGAGGAACCGTAGAATGAGATTCTCGATTATTCCCTCCCCTCCCCTCCCCTCCCCCTCTGTCCTTTTCCCTCTGCCTCCATCACCACCTGTCTCTCTCTCTCACCCTCACTCTCCTCCTCTCTTTCCATTTCTCCCTCCCCCTCTATTCTCCTCCCAATCTCCCACCCCCTCCATTCCCCCCTCTTTCTCGCGTTTTTTCCGCCCATCTTCTCATCGTAGGTTTTTTTGTGTTAAACAAGGCTGATAAACAGTATATTTTCAACACACAAACCATAACGTTCTATTTTAAAGCACAACCATTGAAAGTGCGTTAACAGAAGACCCTAACAACGGTGCCAACGAAATTCATTCTGCGTGTATGGAGGCAAGTTTATTAGACAACTAAAAAATTACGAAGTCGATCAGACTATGAGCATGTGCACGTGAAAAAAATTCAAACGACGCTCTTCTTTAATGTATGTTTTTACGTACTGCAAACCTAACACGTATTTTATGTGATACATTACGAAAGAGATAAATGCACAAACGAAACTGTATAGTCTCATTTTCGATCTTAATAAAATATTTTGTATGCCTGTCAATCTTTCTCCCTCTTCACTGCTTCCATCTCTTTCCCACTCTCTCTCTCTCTCTCTCTCTCTCTCTAACCTCCTTTCCCACATCTTTCATCCCCAATCGCTCCCTTTCAACATTACTCTAAGCGACCAAAAACAATTTCGTGCCTCCATTTTCCTTATACTCGATTCCCCCCTTCGCTTTCGTATAATGCGGTCGTCACCTGTCCCTTTTCCCTCCTGCATTCTTCACTACCCCGACTCCTTCCTCACGCACGCAACACGCCCAACAAACACGCACGCAACACACCCAACCCAACCACACACACACACATACACGCTCTCTCTCTCTGCCTCTTTCTCGCGTGTTCTTAGCTAAGGGACTGGGGCAGAAAATCTCTTCCATCGGTGGAAATCTGAGGAGACCGAAACGAAACATCACTGAGTGCACTCTTCCCCAACCGGGCTAATAGAGGAAAGGGAGGAGGGGGACGCCATCTTCAGAAAGAAAGAGAGAGAGAGAGATAAAAGAGAGTCAGGAGGCAGAAAAAGAGGCCATTTCCCCCCGCCCTCTACAACCCATCCCCTTCTTTACCCTCTCTCTCCCTCTCTTTCCCTTACTCCAACTATCTCTCACTCGCCGCCTCTCCCCCTCTCTCGGGTCGCTATCCCTTTGCGCTCCACCAATCGAAACCATCCAACCTCTCTCTCCCTCTCCTCTCCTCTCTTTTCTCCTTCCCCTTTCCATCCTTTAAGTATATTCTACCACCTCTTTCCGAGCGATCTCCTCCAAACCTGATTCCTCTCTCTCTCTCTTTATATTTCTCTCCCTCCCACCTCTCCTATTACACTTCTATTTTATTTCTTCCGCGTAAAACCCCTCCACCCGTATTCCTTATACATACAAAGGTTTTCCCCACAAAATATAAATAAAACTTTCTAAATTTTGAAATATGGCTAATAGTATGAGAGTGCGAGTGCGAGAGACAGAAAGCAAAAAGGTAAAACAAGGAATAGTGGGAGAAAGATGGCAGGTATTGGAAGGTAGGGAAGAGAATATGCATATAGTGTGTCCTATGTTCACTCGCTTGATCTCTCTCTCTCCTCGGTACAGGGACCTCAGTGTGGGTGTAGGCAGCGGCCAATCGATCTGCTGAAACACGTGGGAGAGGAGCGTAGCTCGAAGGGGAGAGAGATGGGATGGGAGAGAGAGAGAGAGGTTAGTCGAGGAGATAGGGATGAGAGAGAGAGAGAGGGAAGGAAGGGTAGGGAGAAATCGAAGGGCTGGCGTGGATTCAATTGACGGAAGGAGGAGGGTGGGACGGTCGGGTTCATCAGGATGCCTGAGGAAGGGGGTTGAGTGGCGTAGGAGTAGGTTGTTGGAAGGTGGAGTAAGAAGGCAGGAGTGGGAAGGGAGAGGTTGAGAGAGAGTGGGAGAAGGGAGCCGAGAGAGATGGCGGATGGGAGAAAAGGGTCAGGAGGGTACCGGTGCAAAAGTGAAGGGGAATCAACGAGGAAGGAGATAGAGAGAGGGAGAGAAAGAGAAGAGAGGGAGGCAAAGAGGGGGAGGGAGGGGGATGGGGGGGGTGGGTTGGCGCAAGGTATATTCGATAGGCACCGAGTTATCGGATGGCGAAGGAAGGAAGTCTCTGTGAAGAGGGAAGGGAAGAGAGGAGAGTGCGTTTCGGGAGGGAAAGAATGCGAAGGAGAGAGAGAGAGCCAGAGAGAGAGAGAGCGATCCGAAGAGGAGATGAAGTGGAAGAAGGTAAGGAAGAGATTAAAGGCGATAGAAGGAAGGAGATTTTTCGGTCGCGATAGCCCAGAAGAGGGTGGGGGAGAGAGAGAGGAAGAGGTTGAGGAAGGGGAGCGGGAGAAGATCCAGGATACGGGAGATGTCTATGAAGAAAAAGGCGAGAGGTTCGGCGACGAGAGGAATGCAGGGAAGAAATACGATGTTAATCAAGAGGGCTTAGATAAAAAGGGAAAGGGAGGAGGAAGACGGGTGGGAAGGAATGGGTGGTGAAGCGGGTTTAAGAGATAGAGAGTACGACGGGAGGGGAAAGTGAAAGTCGAATTTGATTAAACATGTTGATTGGGACGATGTGTTTCGGAGAATTAGCGAGTGTGGCTGCGGTGGGTTGGGAGTTTAGGAAAATGTGGGAAGGAGAATGAAAGGAATGAAAGGATATATAGCGGGTAGGTAAGAATAAAAGGAGATTAATGCGTCGAGAGGTGAGAGAACTGCAGGTTGTACGTTAAAAATACCGTTGAAGGATCACTTAATCCCTTATCTGAAGTAGTAACTGAAATGGTTATATAGGCCATGCGATTGACGAAAAAATTGGGGGGAGGGGGGAAGATGAAGAGGAAGAAAAAGGTTCCATTTTGTTAAGAAAAGATATTTGTAGAGAATTGGAGGATGTTTCGGAGAATAGTAGAACCCGGAGTACCAAGTTAAACATATAATCGCTGACCTATTATAAGACACATTACTAATGATGAAGGTTATGGCATACTACTGTGTATCCAAATACTGGTGGTAGGGAGGTGGCATAACTAAACACAAAAAAATGTGAAAATTAATTTTGCATATTAGGCGAAAGATTTTATTCAAGCGCCTAACGCTTTTTATATTACAAATATATGAAAAAAAGAGAAATATTTTTTTCCCGGTAGCTTCATAAATTACTTATTTTTCCTCTGGTTCTCAGCACAAACTTTTGAGAGGCGTAGATGTAGGATTGTAAATGATCGGTGTAGTTTACATGGCTAATATCCGGAATGTGACTACTGCTGACACCAGCCGGATATACCTGGCTAATTTTTGCTTCAATTTTCAATAAGAGAATCTTGGTAAATTGGATTGGATGAGATCAATCGGCTTCAGTTTAAAAATAAGGATCCTCTCTCTGTAATCATCTCTCAAACTTCAACACACAAACCTCGAAAATTCTAAGCTCCCAAGGTTAAGAACATATATTTTAGAAAAATTGTATATTATATAGAAAAATTGTATGGTATAAAATGTAATAAGTCTGTAACCTTGCCACCGGGCCAGGCGCCCAATTGCGTTGTAAAAGAAATAATAATAATATAGGCCAGCTCGACCACTTGGGTAATTTCCAAATGGGCAAGTTTCGTAAATTAGCCGCAAAATAAAAATGCGTTTGAATGTGCGCACTAACGGGCAGGGAAGACAACGAAGGGATACGAATTGAATAAGACTCCCAAAAAGGATGATGTTTCGAAGAACGCAGATCACCGGGAGCTATGAGGCGCGTGAGGGACGCTGGATACGCGGATACGCAGTTCGGGAAGGCAGAGAGAAATCCAAAAAGACCGAAGGTCGTGAAATGGGAAAAAAATATTGAAGCAGGATAGTGTGGAGCGACGGAACGGAATATGTGAGGTCTGGTGCGCTAGATGGCTTCGGTGATCGAGTGTTGAGGAGAAGAAGAAAAAGAATTGAGGAAATCGTAGTGGAATCTCGTTGGAGTGGAGGATGGGTAGGGGTTAAGAGTAGAGGTTTTTTTTGCCATGGAGGGAATTGGGCGAGGGAGGGAGGGAGAGAGAGAGAGATGGGGAGAGGAGGGAAAAGATTGGAGATGGAAGGAGAAGCAGAATGGGGTCGGAGCGGTGGATGTGGGAGGGTTCCAACCCCCCTCTTTTTTTTAGACGAGGAAGTAAAGAGTGGAAGAAAGTAAAGCCTCTACTTGGCAGGTGGAAGTCTTTGTTTGGAGTGGTCGGATTTGGAAAAGTAAGGAGGAAGAGGAGGTAGGGAAAGAGGGGAAGGGAATGTGAAGGAGGGAGAGTGAGAGAGAGGGGTGTTGAGTGTAATACATACATACATACACACACCTGTATATATATATATATATATGTATATATATATATATATATATATATATATATATAGAGAGAGAGAGAGAGAGAGAGAGAGAGAGAGAGGAAAAAGATAGACTTGATTTTCGCTCGCTAAAGTCTTTTATCCATTCCCATTCCACTACTGACCTCTCAATTCACCCCTTTTTTATTTTCTCTATCTAACTACCTCCCTCCTTCTCTTGAGCGAATGGTTAAAAGAGGGAACTTCTCCTCCTGAATCATTTGCATAACTTTCTTTTGTGTGTGTGAGTCTCTCTCCCTACCTCTCTCATTCCCTCTCGCGGTGTGATTAAAGTGTCGGAGTTTGTTTGGATTCTGAAACTACGTTTCCTTTGTTTTATTTAATTGCACTCGTAGCTAAGGGATCCGCGGGGTTGATTAAGTTTTTTCTCTCTTTCGATCGAATGTCTTTTGAGAGGGTTGTGTTTAAGCTGACGTGAGAAATTACGATGGGATCATGAATACTCGAGATCCATTTCTTCTCTTGCGAAGTCGCTTTTCAACTGTTTACAGATCGATGGCGTTCTCGGTGTGATTTCTATAGCAGTTAGGAAATTCGTAATTTTCTCATTTTCATATTTTAATTCGCTTCGAAAGTGCCTGAAGAGATGGATTTTCATCCTATTTCTAATGATTTATGATGGTTAGATATGTAAAGATTTTATTGGGTTTTGTGTGCTTAATATTCCGATTCTCTATACTCACCCTTTATATATAAATTCTATTATAAGAGAAAAAGCGAGTCTACTAATAGCACGGATGTGTTTTTTTACTAATTAAAATAATGTTTATTCTCTTATTTTTTCCTCTCACCTTCATTGCTACCCTTATTTCTAGGTCGCTAATGGAGCGCATAAATTCAAAATCGTTCCTACCCTAAATTGCCTCAATTTTCATCATAAACTGGACCGTTCCAATTACTTTTCCCCAACATGATAAGCTACGACACTTGATAAATGACTCTCCTCTCTCCTGTCGTCCATTTCAAACAATTTTGTATATGACGCGGGTCTCTTAAGCGACAGCATCAAAGTTGATTAATCACTTAATGCCCACGCTTTCAGTTTTAGGATGTTATAGTATATCTTGCTCGATAAAAATCTGCAGGTTACACTCAAACCTAAGGTTTCTACTATCACTTTCCTCGAAAATAATCAGCAAATCCATGAATATTAAAAATACGGATACAGTTTTACACATGGAATAACGATTATTATTGATAGCAATAGGCAATATGGAGACCCGAAAATCTTTTATTAACATAAAATTTTTGAGGTAAAGGAACCCAAATTCAAGTGTGCTATTTTTTATTTTCTTAATTCAAAGTTTTGAATATTTACTTCGCTTTCGTATTATATCAACAAACTAGTATACAAAGTATATATGATAAGAGCGAAAAATAATTATTTAAAAATTTATTAACTAACATTGTAACTTAATTTTAAAATATGTTTTTTTAGCTTCTTTTTCGTGTGAAGTGACTGAAAACTGTGTAGTCAAAACAGTTCATATTATTGACATTATTGCATTTAGAATATAATCTATCCGCTGCGAATTATTCTTTAAAGAAATTTTGTATAACGGCACGTGAATTCGAGATTTTAAATTATCTTCCATTTAGAAAATCTCAGAGTCGAGTTTCCTTAAGGTAATTCATCCAATTAAACACAAGAACTCTGTATTTGGGCTTCCGTGCGCCTGAAACAATGGCTTTCTTACTTAAGAGAGAATATTTGGATGTTTGTGGAGTTTGAAAAAAATATAAAATTGCAAAAGAGGTTTATCATATAAAAGAAATATTTCACGCACATATTTTGTAAATATTTGAAAAATTCCAATCTATAAGATAAATTTATCCTTTCATTTTTGTGATGCTGAAATAAGATTCACGATGTTCGGCAGATCTCAGCGTCTACTTTCAGAATATTTCTTTTGAAGTAAATGGCGATTCACATTTTAAGGAGCTGTATTAAGCCAACAAAAGGTTTATAAATAAATTAAGTGCATTAATTGGATTCAATATACATTGATAAAATATGCGAGTAACGTACACGCGTCGGCTTCCAAAATAGAAACAAAAGAGTTTTTAAATTATAAATCGAAGATTTTTCTATTTAAAGACAATAATACTCCGTCAGTTTTCGATGAATTCCTGTGCAAGCTTTAAATTTACATATCTTATAGTGAACGTTATTTGATGACTAAGCATAATCAAGGCTTTTTATAAAAACGATCATACTTATTGAATCCTTGCTGATGCCTCTAATTTACCAATGATTATCATAGCGCTTTGCTAACAGAAAAAAATCAAATGCGCGTAAAATAAACAGTAGAGGTTTTTTGTACTCATATGAGATATGAACTCACGCCTAAAAGGAGCGGAAGAGGAAAAGTGTAAGTCCCTCGAGGTGTACCTCGCTTTCTACTAATACGGAATATTTTCCTTATTAAAATTCTCAGGAGAGCGTCTTTTTTTACGCCTCTCGAAATGAAGACGAGCTTAAAAAGGGCCTGGCAGAGGAATAACGTCTTAATTCAGGATCATGCGAATCCGGGCCCCCTAGGCCCTAAAGTACCACCAACCGTCGTCTCTCTCACAGTCCTTTTGAAATCGCGACAGGAGAGGAGAGGGGGGGGGGGGGGGAGAGAGAGAGAGATAGAGAAAGAGAGCTGAAGAAAAGCCCATTCAATAATGCCTTGCCTCCGCATTCGAAATGAAAACTTCATGAAATAACGAAATTCGTGGAACGCCACATACAAAAATTTATAACATCTCTGTCGAGGTAATACATTCGTAAACATTTTTTCGTAGTTTGATGAGCATTTTTTTCGCGGCACGAATTATGCCGTTTCGGTTCAAAGGTCTATGTGACTATCGTTGTATGATAATATTGACCTACGCAGATAACTATGAACAATTTAATTTTAATACCAATCCCCCTGCTCGCTACCGCTCGCCAAGTCCTCCATTTGTTTAAATTCACATTGCTGAGGATAATTTGTTTTATCGGCTGAATATGATAACAATTATTCTGTATTGCATTTAAATACGTAAAAAGTGATAAATAACACGTATGTTATTTACTGATTTCTTACTACAAATATGATTAATAGAATATATGTGATGATATAGTTGGAAGTTATTTGCTACTAGAATTTTGAATAAATTTTTGATAATTGAATGATACGAATAAATTGTTTCTAAGAATAATAAATAGGAGATTTAAAAAAAATAATATGTATATGTGTGTGTGTTTGTGTGCTTATATATGACAATTCAAATATTATACTAGATAAACATTCATTGGTATACAGACGTTATTTAATATATACATGTTTGTGTGTTTATATATTTGTATTTTCTGTCTATAACACCTATAAAACCTTTGAAATTTAATTTAAGCAAGGTTTTCGCGCAGAGATAATGAAACATTTGAACGACCGGTTTATTTCGCCGGTTTATCGACTGTCCGGTACGTAAATATTTCTCAATACGCTACGAAAATACAACGAAATCGTTCTTCTCTGGCGTCCAATCTCGAAAAAGATTCAAGAGTTGAACAACGTCATATAATACCGCAAAGAGAGTGCGAAAGTTCCTCCACGAAACTTAATTTTATTCGATTTTAATTTCCTCTCGTGTATTTGCGCGCGCGTGTGTGTGTGTGTTCATTGCTCATAGATACGCTCTTGGAAATTTTAATTAGCGGCTTCGATGCCTATGGGGTGTTTACGTACTGAGGTACGGGGAAAAGAGAAGCGGGGTAATATTTTTTTCCTCTTTCGCTCCTCGAGATACTTGTCCGTGAGGCCGATGCAACACCAAAAGAGAGGTAATCGGATACGCCAACACCCACGCAGCTTTTAGGTTCGCGCCGCGGGGCATTTATTTACACCCTCTCTTTCTCTCTCTCATATGTTATCCGAGCGCGTTTTTCCCCGTTGCTACCGTTGTTCCGGATCCAACAAAGAGTCGTCCTTTCCCTTCGGATTATTTCCGCATCTGGCCTGGCGGAAACATAAGGGCGACCGAAAACGCAACAAACAATTCGGTACGGATTCTTTCCTTCTCTTCTCCCGCGGCCGGAGATAAAAGTTTTTACGTCCATAGGCGTTGTTGAGTGGTCGAATTTTTCCCTCCCCAAAAAACACGACCGCGGCGGCGGTGTTCCCATTTAAGATTCTCAAGCGAAGAGGGGAAAATTTTTTAAACGAGACCATTAAAGCCATTTAGGATTTTTCTTTGGTGGGTTATTCTTTGTTTCCCTCGAGATCCCGACCAAATAATCCGATCCTCCCCCTTATCAACAGACATCTTATTTTTGGCATTGATTCTCTCTTATCTCCTACTCTTCTCCTCTATTTCTTTTTCTATCCATCTCGTTCCCTCTTCCTTCTTCCTACGAGGATCCTGAAATTTTTACACTTATTTTTTCTCTCTCTCTCTCTCTCTCTAGCGTTTTGCTTCTCGCCTCTTCCTGTCTTGACCCAGATATCTGAAAACTCGAAGAAGATTCAGGACCGCACTGAAGCGATGGAGTTTACCGGGAGGCCGCACTTTGGATTATAGATGATAACTAGAGATTGCAATAGTTCCGAACCGAACTTTTACTGTTCTGAGCTACAATATCTAGTTATCGGTTTACTTCGCCGTATTCTCCCAATCCTATTTATTAGGATTATAGACGTTTGATTAAGGGCAAACGTTGGCGAATCAGACTTTTTACAGGCGTTTGAACTCTTTAAGTTTTGCAATTAAAAAGAATTGTTTTAGAAAAAGGGTACGCACCTAAATATCTATGAAGGAATCTTGTCTCTTATTCGCTAAAATTTGTTATTTACTTAAATCTAGTGCAATTTAATTCAGAGAACGGCCACAACCTGGAGGTAGCAAAAACGCAGTTATATATATGGAATAGTTTCAATATGTAATTTAGTTGGTTTTTTAGATGTGTTGTGTTATTTTATTAACATTATAAAATTATTAAAAAATGTACTGTACGAATCGTTCAGGATTATAATGTTCATATTATATATATATATATATATATATATATAATAATTTATAGTATATATTGTATTATAGGTATATAATATAATTTTATAATATTTATAATATTTTTAAATATTTATCGTTATATGGATTAAGGGTCACGATAAAGTCGGCTGCCTTAATAGACAGACAAACGACTTTATTAAGGGCTAAATTGGGACTGTAAAGTCCCTTCTTACATTTAAACCTTAATAGGGTATCGTGGAAGATTGTGAACCGCTTAGTTAAGACTAACATTACTCCGTGGATCGCCAGTTTGGCATCTCTGCCTTAACCGATACATGAAACACGCAGACCAAATTCTGAGTTTTCTTCTAACTTTCATTCTATACTCTGCAAATGTCGAAAAAATAAAATAAAAACGGTTAGGTTATTCTTAAACTCTTAGAATCTGATGTGAGCTTCGGCGAATGGAGAGGTTGTCAGGTGGCAGAAATGCTCATATGGTTATTCATAACGTTCTTTTTTTTGGCTTTTTTATCGGTGAGCGAGTATTTACTTATTAATTACTAATTAATCTTTATGCTGCGTTACGACTTGCTCGGTGAACTACGATGCCTTTTTTGTATCGCTCGTTCGTTTTCCTTGCCTTCGTCTTTCTGTATTTCTATCTTTTCCGGCCTCTTTTTCTTTCTCCCCCTCTGTTCATCCATCCCCCCTCTCTCCCCTCCTCATTTCTCTCTCTCTCCTTCCTCTCCCTTTTCTTCCCTTCTCTCGCGCCCCCTACCTCTTTCAACTTTTATTCATTCTCCTCGTAACTCATCCCATCACCTCCTCTCATTTCTTTCCCCCTCTGTTTCCTTGTATTCTGCGAGCACCAATCTTCCTTGCCTCCTTCCCTCCTTCCCTCTCCCTTTTATTCCTCTTCCTTCACTATACTTGTCCTGTTCCGACCCCGTATTTTTTTTTACAGCTTGGAACACGTTCTCCGAATTCCTTCCCCCATTCCACTCTCTCTCTCTATCTCCCTCCCAACTCCATCGCCCTATGGTTCCTTATTTCTCTTCCTGTCCAATTCCGTTCCTATATACAAGTATGTTCCCGTCCTCCCTTCTCTCTCTCTCTCTGTCCCTCTCATTCTCTCTCTTTTTATCTCACCACACCCTCTCCCCCTTCCTTCTCGCCAACGTGGATAGGTGGCGTTGCGAGAGCGATGGTGTTTTTTGTTGTTCACTCCGCCCACGATAATCTCGCAACCCTGAGTCCCATATCGCTTATAACCGTCTCTAATACAAGGCACGAAGGATTCGAGGAGCAGCAAATTGTTGTTAAGCTCGTTGAATCATTTTGAAGCATTAAGCAACATCTGCACTGCTATTTTTCACGAGCGTTCTGTTTTCTACTGCTTTGCGCAAGAACTATGGACGTTCTCTCAATTTATATCTCACGTTCGTGCCTGAACGTTCGTGCCTGCACGTTCGTCATTTGCTCCTTTGCCGCTTCGGTTCTTGAAGTTTAGTATTTTTTAGTCATGCAAGGGTGTTTAAAAAATATACTTTCTCATGATAGAAGTCGTCATTTTTCACTTTCCATCTCATCTCTGAGGTGGTTAGTTTTTGCACGGGCGTGTAACATTGTCGATGATTTTTTTCGAGATGTTCCTATGTAAGTAATTATAGTAAAAATTCGCTCTATCTTCACGTCAGCGTTACGTACAATGCGTGTAATATTTTTCCAATACTTTCTTTAGATAATGCTCTTATTTCGTTCATATTTAATGAAAACGTTGTTAAATATGTTGAAATAAATCGTTTCTTGCTCAAACCTAATTCCTTCGGCGGAGAATTTAGCATTTCAATAAAAAATTTGTAAATATTTCTAAATTTATTACCGTTAAAATCCTCCAGGGAAAATATTTTGGTAAAAGTTGTATTCAAACTCACCAGTCCTTCACTAAGTTATGATTAAATTACTTCAACACTCTGTGATTATTCGTCGAAAAATGTACCGTAAACAGCATGTATTGAGATTTATTTTAAAAATTCAAATCCTGAATTTATACATGCCAGACATCACAAATATTTTTTCTTTATCCTTGATAGAGGGGTTGTTAGCGTGTCTAGCTCCCAATGCTAGGGTCGCAGGTTCGAATCCTGCGGAGGGCATGGTCGTGTGTGTTCGTTCTTGTTATTGTTGTTACGATATTCAGTATAATTGGCCCTGCGCTGTCTCTGAATTCTTGCCAATAAATAAATAAATAAATAAAGAGATAGATATGATATTGATAATTAATAATGAAAATAAAAGGGAATGATAATTTAGGCGAATCACAAGATTTCAGCAAATATTAAATAGCTGAAATAAAGATATTAAAAATTCACGCATTTTGATATAGAGTCTGCTTATTTAAATCACAATATCGCAAAATTAACCTATTAGATTTTTTTAAAAGAACGGATCGCGTATTACCAGTTTCGATGAATGTGCAATAAAAATTCTAGTTACCATACCGCGGTTGTGGATCCTTAAAAAGATGAAGCAGATGCCTCGCTTATCTGTTTTTTTTTAAGAAAATTTCCAATCGTGTCGACACACTTTTTAAACGCGTCCTTTTCTTTCTTCCTCTAATAGTCCTCATCCTGTTTGTAAGTCCTCTCGCATACATTTTGTGGTTTTACGCATAAAAACCTCCTACTGTTTCTTTAGACTAATTACCTCTATTTCCGTTAGACATTAATCCAATTTATTTCGAACGTTAAAAAATTCTCGCCCTCTCTCCCTCTCTCACACACACTCTTTATTTTTCGAGCGATTAATTCCAAACCGGTTTGTTTTCGCTCCTTTTCCACATAACCCTTTCTTATCTCCTTTAAAATCCCTTTCACTTTTTGTGTTTCCTTTCCTTCCGCCATGCTGATTCATTCTCCCTCACTCACACACTGCTGTCCCCCCCCTCCCCCCTTAAATTTCTTCATTCGTTTATCTTCGCGCCTATTTCTATTCATTTGTTTTCGAAACGCCTTCCTCCCTTCTCTCTCTCTCTCACTCTTTCCCTCGCTGCCTTACCCTCCTTAACCCATTCCGTTTATTTACTCGTCCAGGATCATAAACAAGCGCACCCTCTTTCTATCTCCCTCCGTACTTTCCTTTCACTCTTCCTTTTTATATCCTCCGAACTCGCGCTTCTTTTTATCTTTATCATTCTTCATCCTCATACATTCTCTCTCTCTCTTTTTAACACGCACTCCTCCTCCGTGTTCCACGCTTCCATTCATTCCTTCCATTCATCCAAGCCTTTTTAGGTTTCGCCGCTCGTTCCGTCCTGCTGCGGAAAAAGGTGTAGTAGCGAATTTTTCACGTTCGCATTTGCATTTACGGGTTTGTAACGAACCGAAAGATGGAGAGATAAAAAAAAAGAGGGAGGCATTGCGCTCCGCTTACACATGCGCTTCCGTGTCTCTGAACCAGGTGTTTCCCTAGAATTGGTTCGCGAACCTCCGAAAGTTTTACGGAATGTTTCAAGGGATACTATGTCGAAAAAAAAAAGAAACAAAAAACAAAACACGCGCGACGGAGGATTTTTTAATTTGTGTAGTTTATGTTTTTAAGGGAAAATTTTAGCGCATAAAATAACGTTTGATGAGTTTTCGCTTGGTGTTCCTATAAAAGGGGTTCTTATGACACGGATTCACTTCAATGAGGCTTGTTTTTTTAATGCCAAAAATAACGCGGATCATGGTTGGCATTAACCTGGGAAGTGGGGTCAGATATCCGAGTTGAGGAAGAGACATTTTGACGGGAAAGGGTACTTAAGGGCAGCCGACAAGAAAAGGCTCTTTTATTCCTACATATACGTGTGTGGACCGATCGGAGGTTTGGGGATTTTGGGCCAGGAGGAAGGTGATTGAAGAGGTATGAAACAAAATCCTTTCACGATGCGTTAAAAGTTGGGTCGACTTAACACGGATTCACATTATTATATGTCACTTTTACGGAACTAATCTCCCGTGTAACGGGACTCCGGCTGATTGATAAATTTTATTTAATCGAAAATATCATATAACAAGATGGTCACAGGACGATTATTTTTAAAAAGGGTTTAGCGAAGAAAAAATGTTAAAATCAGAGGTTTTCCGCGATACCTAAAAGTTTGGAAAGAGCTTCTTTAACTGTACCCCAAACAAAACCCTCTCATACAAACCCATGATTCCTCTTCCAACACCCCATACACCTATAACTAGTAGACGGTGCTATTTTTGTCCCATTACTGCACCATAGGACGATAAAAGATATAAGGTACTTCCAGATGAGCTAGTGAATTTAAATTTGGCACGATTATAGGTTATTGATAAAAAATCTGATGTGGCCAACACACGACATTCTCCATATTTGGGGTATAGATATTTAAATTATTATGAATAGCATTATAAGGCAAAATTATTATTTCCTATCGTAAAAGAATGCAGTCGTCCTTATTGCCGTAAATTACGTATATTTTGAATATGTTTACAGAATTCATCGCTACATGGTGGTGGCGCTGTATACTGAAAAATAAGAAAAAGCAAAATGTCTCCGAAATGGTTCTACGAAAATTTGTTTCAAACAAAACCTGGGAGAAATATTATCCTCTACAAATTTGGTCCTCACGAAGATGACCAATTACGACGTTTTTAAGGAGATATTTGATGGAAACCGAAAACCAATTATTTATTAATAATTCCTAAAAAATAACTGCTATGGAAAATTGTTTGAAACAAAAAATATAGGAAATTATATCTCCTACATTTTTTGTAATGACCAATGTATACAATAATGACGTATTATCGGAGAAATATCGCAAAAACCGAATCCGGTTTCGAATAAACCTCGACTTCCGGTTAACCGTTTTTGTCCAAAAACTAATCAATTTTTTGTGCTCACCCTAAAGTGTTACATATGAAATTTGGTATCGATATGGCAAGTACTGTTTGAGTTAGAGCGCTCACAATCACATACATCCACACACACTGACACATCATACCGAAAATAGTCTAAACGTGTTCTAGGGACCTCAAAACGTGTATTTCCATTGAAATCTCGAAGTTGATTTTTTTCATGAACACAATCCTTTCCCATTACTAAGTATGGAGAAAGTAAAAACCATTGGGAAAATCCGAAATTGCTGAAACTACAGATTTTTGGAGCAATTTTTGCTCCATTATTGCCCCTTACGAAAAAAACACAGAGACTTTAAAATGAGCTAGAATCTTGAATATTGGCATATTACATGTTTTTGATCACAAACAATGAGAAAAATCTGAAACCGTTGAAATGCCAATTTTCATGGGGCTATTTTGCCCCCATAATTGCCCCACTCGACGATGAAAATTATAGAAAGCACTTCTAGATTAGCTAAAGATTTGAAATTTTGGAAAGACCATACATTTTTCTTATCACAAACGACGAAAAAAATCCGATATACAAAGGTTAAAATTTTCAGGGGTAGTTTTTACCCCATTATTGAAAGGACATTAAAATGGTTTCAGAATGCATGCACCCTCTTCTAGGTATATATATATATATATATATATATATATATATATATATATATATATATATATATATATATATATATAAATACTTAAGGAAAAGGAAAGGTAATAATAAGGGTAGCAACAAGGTGTTGGAGGAAGCCCAGTGGACACTTACCTAAAAAGCCCTGCCTTGCGGACCTCTTGGGTTTTCCCACCCCACCTCCACTCCGTACTCCACAAAGGGTCCCCTCTGTCTCAAATTTTAAACATATGAAGCGCTCCGATTCCCTTTCTATTCCCCCCACCACCCCCACCTCTTCCAAACCAGACGACATTGTAAACCTTTCCTCCCACGAACTCACTCCTGCTGAGACAGCACTCCTTTCCCGCGGCCTCTCGTTCTGTCCCACCACCAAATTCGATCATTTCCGTCTCCTCGCCGACGTCCAGGCCTTTGCTCGCACGCTCCGCCTAAAAACCAACCCTCCCAAAGGGGACCCTTCTCCTTCTGCTCACCCAAACCTCCCCGCCGGCCTCCCACAGACCTTTTCCATTTTCAAACCCCCTTCCCAATATATCCCACCCGCCCTTCCCTCCCAACACCCGGTAGAACACTATCTTAATTATATTCTTCGCAGAATCTCCCAGCCCAACTTTCCCGACCTTCTTGACCACAAAGACAATCTTACCAGACGTGAAAGACATGTCATCTCAACACTTAAACACAACAGAAATATTATTATCCTCCCCGCGGACAAGGGCACCACCACGGTTGTGTTGGATCGCGCCCAATACAATGAAGAAGCCAAGCGCCAGCTCTCCGACGAAACCTTCTATCTCCCCCTCACCTCCAACCCCACAAGCCTCCACTCCTCCCAAATTTCCTCCCATCTTCATTCCACAGGAAAACAGGAAGGCCTCACCGACTCTGCCATCGCCCTGATGATCCCCAAGAATCCCCGTACCCCCACCTTCTACCTTCTTCCCAAAATTCATAAACCTAACACCCCTGGCCGTCCCATTGTTGCCAGTTTCAACTCCCCCACGGAGCGCATATCCGCATTCGTGGACTTTCACCTACAGCCTCTCGTCCGACTACTGCCATCCTTTATCCAAGACACCAACCACTTCCTCCAACGCCTCAAGCACCTCCCTTCTCCCCTCCCACCCAACACCATTTTGGCTACCATTGACGTTTGCTCCCTCTACACCAATATTCCCCATGATGACGGACTTTCTGCCCTCAGAAAATTACTTGACACAAGACCTGACAAAAGACCCTCCTCCCATTTCCTATTGCACTTGGCAGAAATGGTGCTGAAAAAGAACAACTTCTCTTTCGTAGGGCACCATTATCTCCAAATTAAGGGTACAGCAATGGGCACTCGAATGGCGCCCTCTTATGCCAATTGCTACCTAGGGGAATGGGAGACTCATTTCCTCAACACACCTCTCAAACCACTATTGTGGCTGAGATTCATTGACGACATCTTTTTCATCTGGACCAATGGACCTGACTCCCTCCAATCCTTTTTGTTACGCCTCTCCTCTCACCCCACGCTTTCCTTCACCTACCATACCTCCACCACTAACATCACCTTTCTGAACGTCGACCTTTCCATCCAAGACGGAAAAATCCGCACCGGCGTCCACATCAAACCCACCAATAGCCTTCAATACCTCCACTTCGAAAGCTGCCATCCCCTACACACCAAAACCTCGATCCCATATGCCCTAGCCCGCCGAGGATGGAGGATTTGCTCAGACATGAGGTCTCTCTCAATATATTACTCCATCCTCGAAGATGCCCTCCTCAAACGCGGTTACCCACCGGGCCTGATCCGTGACCAGATCCGGAGGGTAATCACACCGGTAACCACCAAACACCACCCTCACACTCCTCCTATTCCCGATCTTACCCCTTCTCTTACCCTTACCACCCTCTTCCACCCCGGGATTCACGAGGTCCTCAAGGAAATCCTTCACGCTGCCCACCCAATTCTTACTTCCACCTCCCACCAACCCCCCTTTACTAATTCCCCCATTCTCTCCTTCCGCCGGCCTCCTAATTTGGGAAACATCCTGTGGAAGAAAGAACCCCCCACTCCCAACCCTCCATCCGCTGCAGGATCTCAACCCTGCGGTAAACCCCGTTGTCTCACATGCCCCATCCACCCATCCTCATTTTCATTTACCAGCCCCTCCTCCAACATCACCTACCCCATCCCCTCCAGAAGTAATTGCACGACGAGGAACGTCATTTACCTCCTCACCTGCACACTGTGTCCTGCTTTTTATGTTGGCCTCACCAGCAACCCCCTCAACATTAGAATCAATGGCCACCGGAACAGCGTAAACACTAACCGTCCCCTTCCGGTGGCTTCTCACGCCAATTCACACCAGGCCACCTTCAATAATTGCTTCACTGTAAGGATTATCCGTGCCTTACCGGATGATACCTCCGCTCCCCTACTTCGACAGTGGGAGTTGGCCTACATCTTTCTCCTTAACTCTTTCTCCCCACCTGGTCTTAACCTCCGATAACCCTATTGGCCGTCCCTCCTACCCGTCTCCTCCTATCCCCGAACTTCTCTCATTACCCCTCCCCCCCTCCCCATATCCCCCCAGTGTGTCACTTCAAACAGTATATGTTTCTCCGTCGCTGAAGAAGGGCATCAGCCCGAAAGCTCCATTTTTGTGTAGTTTTTGTTCTTTTGTGTTTTTCGTGTGTCCTCAGCACCCCCAGCGGCTCTTCATTCTAGGTAAGTGTCCACTGGGCTTCCTCCAACACCTTGTTGCTACCCTTATATATATATATATATATATATATATATATATATATATATATATCTGGTGGCGTCCACTCTCTCCCTTCCTCTCACTGCTCTCAATGCTCCACACACTTCCGACACCCATTTCTCTCCCTCTCTCTCTCTCTTTCACTCCTGAAAATCCACGAGCACCTTCTTCCCTGCTCCCCTCTCTCTCATCCTACTGCTTCCAACCCTTCCCAACCATCCGTCTCTATATATGTGTGTGTGTGTGTGTGTGTGTGTATGTATGTATGTGTGTGTGTTTATATATATATATATACATATATGTGTGTATATATATACATATACATACACGTATATTCTTCTTCAAAAATTTCTCGCCTCGCTCATATTACGATCCTCAGCTCCCTCATATCCTTCCGCCACAGAAAGGATAAAACGAGTTCCATCAGTGAGGCGATCATCCGCGCTTCATACGCCTCGGTTGTACACACACACACACATACACACCTGTGTAGCTTTATACGTGTATTTACAAATGTTTCCGGATGGTAATATTGCGATCATTAGGATGTAAATTCTGCTATCGTGAGCTTATTTTTATTACATTGCAGAAAGAGGAAATATCGCGAAAAAAATTCTACTGCGAGGTTGTCATAAACGCGTATACATTTTAGAAGCCCCGGAGTACGAAAAAGCGATATTTTTACAATTTCTGTCGCGCGGCAATAGGCAGCTTAACAATGGTTCCGGCCACATTTTTCTGTCGCGTTCCACTTTTTATTAGTATATATTCACAATCTATGACTCTCCCCGTATGCTACCCTTTTAATTCATTTTGTCCGTGAGGCATACGAAAAGTGTTTTTAATATAAAAAGGCATCCTGAATATAATGCTGTACAATTAAATATGGAAAAATTGAAACAGCGGAATTACTACTAAAATACATATTTTTTCTCTTAAATATTCCGCCATGTAAAATCTCAGGTTGTTGCATTTCGGCACGTTTGCCGTAGGTTGTTGACCTCCCTCAGGTTCAACGGAATCTGAAGAAATCTCGCGTTTATGCGTGATGTCACCCGGAATGGAAGCCTTCCTTGTTAACCACATTGCGCAACAATGGAGAGTGGTTAAACCTTGTTTTCCCTTTTCATTTGAGCCGTTGTAAGAGAATTTTATTGCCATTCATAAAAAAAACCTTCCGAATAATAAAACCCGTTCTTTTTTTTTCAATCCGGCGTCGTGTGTCTTCTTTATTGTTTATGAAATTCGGAATTACGATCCAGCGCCTCCTTTAATTTTGATAAATTTATCAAAAATGTAATCATTTTATTATACGTGGTGTTCTTTTTTAACTCTCGGGATATTAATTAAAACAAACAACCGGCCGTAGTTTATTGGCCGATATAAGATATATTTTCCATTTAATTTTAAAATTCTGAACGTAAAACTTTCAGATAAGTTCGTAATTACCACGATGTCTCACATTATCCATTAGAAATTCCATGAAAAATCACGCCGTAATATTTTTAAAAAATAGAAAGGGGCATTAAAATACAACGGTATACGATTTTTTCTAAAAGGGGTTCGATAAATCCTATATGACCTATTATTATATTTATTCTATGCGTTCAAGCACTTAATTAGTATTGCTTTCTTCGACTCTGTTCAACCAAGAAAATTATCCCATACCTACAGTTAGAGTATAATTAGCTCTTGCTTGGAAGCTTAATCTGTCCTTTAGTGTAACCGTGTCTCGGCTAATAATAGAAAATAATAATTTTATGGAATATCTTCTAATTCAAATTTAATAGATTATTGTTTCTTAAAAGGTTGATACATTTCAGTTAGCAAGTTCACAACATTAGTCTTTACATTTTTAGTTTCTTTATACATGGACCTGGTCGGAAAATCCTGTTATAGGGGTGATTCAGGTAATCAGGTTTCATATTTAGTTATGCAGTCATTGGTAGTTTTCTTTTAAACCTTCTTGATAGGTTTGATTATATACCTATGTATTTCAGAGCCTGAGTTCAGAATGAACAAATTAATTTAACGATTTAGCGCCAAGCAAGGTTAAAATGTATAAAAATACGACTGCTGTGGGCAGGATTTGAACCTCTGCGGGCTATGTCCATTGGATTTCAAGTCCAACTCCTTAACCGCTCGGACATCACAGATCGATACGAACAACTACAGGACGTGTACGGTTCCTAAAGCTTCTCAAAGGGAGGCCCTCCATTCTCTTGAATCCATCAGTGCAGGTTTATTATAAAAATATCTACCTCTGTCAGAATATGACTTTCCCTTGCCCTACAGACCAAATCTGTGACCCATAATCAAGGAATTTTGCTCAAGAGTGTATCTAGGGGGGGGGGGGCATCTAAGGATGGGAATTCTTTGATCCGTCATTGCAAGACTTGTCAATTAATTAATTTTATTATCTGGCAATGCCTTGGAAAATTCAAGACCTAAACTACCTCTGATTTCAGAAACTGATTATTATTTTACTTTCGTAATGCAAGAATTTCCAAGCCCACAGAAGACTATAGATAAAATAATTTTGTAAATTGTCCGATGAGAGTCATTATAATACTAATGTGTTATAAATACGTTCGATCACTGAATGGTTCCAAAATTATAAAAGAAATATCAAAATAGTATTAATTTACAACACCAGCATAAATATCGAAAACATCCTGAATATTTGCATCGTCAGCAACGCACGATGTTTTTCCAAATCCATAAAAGTTCGATACGGAAAGTTTTGATATTCCTTCACAGAAATAATCCTACGATTAGACATTCCTCGGATTTCATTTTGCGCATCACGTCAGAACAAGACATCCCATAATGTTTTTGGATTAAAAAAAAACCCATCTCAAAAGTTTGGCGATAACATCTCAAGGTCGCGGCACGCGCGTGCGCCGGGATGAAAAATCCCGCGCACGACTGCGTGAATAAGACAAAGAATCCCGCGTTATTTCGTCTCGCCAAAGACACGAGATCGGCAGAAAAAATAAATAATTTATTTGTTTCTCCGCAGTCTACACGCGCGACACGGAGATGGAAAAGCGATTATGCCGGCATGTTTTTTTAAGGGCTGAGAGTGCGGAGGAAAAGGGGAAGAGGAGTGAAGGGAGGGTAGGAAGAAGAACAATGGAATTGCGGTTTGCGTGAGAAGTTGTAGAAATGCTGATATATATATATATATATATATATATATATATATATATATATATATATATATATATATATATATATATATATATATATATATATATATATATATATATATATAAGCTTAAAGAAAATGAAAGGTAATGATAAAGGTGACAACAAGGTGTTGGAGGAAGCCCAGTGGACACTTACTTAGAATGGAAAGCCGCTGGGATTGATGAGGACACAGGAAAAACACAAAAAAACCAACACAAATATGGAGCTTTGGGGCTGACGCCCTTCTTCAGCGACGGAGAGACATGCACTGTTTGAAGTGACACACTGGGGATGATATGGGGGGGAAGGGTAATGAGAGGAGTTCGGGGATAGGAGGAGGCAGGAGGGGGGACGGCCAATAGGGTTATCGGAGGTTGAGACCGGGGGGGAGAGAAAGAGTCAAGGAGAAAGATGTAGGCTAACTCCCACTGTCGATATAGGGGGGCGGGGGTGTAGTCCGGTAGGGCGCGGATAATCCTTACATTAAATCAGTTATTAAAGGTTGTCTTGTGTGAATTATACTATATATATATATTCGAGAGAAATGCAGAGTTTGCCCTCTTCCACTCTTGTGTCTTACTTTATATGCATACATATATACATATATATGTGTGTGCATATGTGCTGACGAAGGGACCATCCCGAAAGCTCCAACAACGTCTACAAATGTGTCTCTTCGACATCCCAGCGGCTCTCCTTCCGGTAAGTGCTCACTGGGTTTCCTTCAACACCTAGTTGCCCTAAATATCGTTATTTACCTTTCCTCTTCCGCAAGAATATATATATATATCATCATAGGTAGTCTGCCCGTAGACAGGTTCGTGATTATTTATGGTTAAACTTGGTTCTTCATATACTCCTATTTTCCGCAGTCTTCTTCAAGTCTTGATAGCTCTCTTTCCCTTAAAAGTCGTCTATCAACTGAAAGGGAAAGAGAGATATCAAGACATGAAGAAGACTGCGGAAAAGAGGAGTATATGGAGGACCAGGTTTAACCATGAACTATAACGGACCTTTCTACGGACAAACTACCTATGATGAGATATATATATATGAACACATATATATATGTATGCATGCATATAGAGTAAGACACAAGAGTGGAAGAGGGCAAACTCTGCATTTCTCTCGAATTGAGTTTTAAAGTGCTCCGGATCTAAGTGCTTCCGATCTTCGTCTATTTATTTTTTATATATTCTCCTCCTATCGACAACGCCTTCTGTACGTCAACTCCCAGAGATGCTCTCTTCAAACGATATTAAGGGTAGGGAAAAGGCGCCCTTCCACACAGCGTAAAGGAGACGCCTCGGAAAGAGAAGAAGATGGATGGATCGGGAAGTGGAGCGTATGGTTTGTGGAAAGGGATTGTGTGGGGGGAGGGGGGGTGAGGGTTAGGAGAGGGAAGAGAGAGAGATGGAGATATAGAGAGAAGTGGGATTGGTGGAGTAGAGGAAGGAAAAAAGAGCTTATACACTGAGGGAGCAGGGAGGGTGTGGGGGTTTGGGACGGAAGAAGATGCCTCTGATATGAGATCGCGAAGACGCGAGCGAGATGTGGATGAAGGTAGGAAAGGGGGTGGGGAGTGGGTTAAAAAAAAAGAAAATACGAAAAAAGAAGAGTTGAGGAAGATATAGCAGTGTTTTCTTTTTGGATAAACACGGAGGCGTTATTTTTTTACTCTTCTTTTGTAAAAGTTTTGCTGAGAAATTTGGTAGCTTTTTTTTTTTTTTTTTACTGTGCCCACTCATTTCGACGGGCCACCCAGTTCCGCACGTGTATATCTCTAAAGAAGAGCAAAACTTTTTCTTCTTGCCCTTAAAAAGCATTACGAAGGGGGTGGGAAAGCCGCTGAATTAGATTTTAACTACCGCTTAGGCTGCACTTTGTTCTCACTGTTTGTAGAAATAAATGGAGCATACGATGAAGGCATCGTCGTGTATTATATTAAACAATGTATATATTAAACAATACTATAAGGAAAGAACATAATCATTTATGTATTCATAAAAAAATAAAGAAAGAATCGTAATCAAACTGGTAAAGGGGTGTTAATCCTTGCCAGTGACCCGACACTCCCTCAAACACGAACGCTCTGGCTTTGGGGGAATGGAACTCCACGCTTGGTACCCTTGGTTAACAGAGGTAGTACATAGTACGCAAGCTCGCTCTTCGTTTGAAATTCCTAGACACGAATAAGGTATTTGACCAATGCATACAGAGGAAGGTACGTACGTACCTTAGGAGACTGAAATATGTATGTACTTAGGCATTCCGAATGGAAGCGTCCGTGCTTACCCTATGCGATTGTGAACCAAGGGTCCCTGGGGTGCGGTACAATCTCGCAAACCCAGAATGTTCGTGGTTGTGAAGTGTCTTCGGTCCCTTGCGAGGAATGATACCTCCCTCAACCGGTTCGTCTGTGTAAATTTATTTGTTCTTTAATAATAACAAGGATGCTTTTATTCATACGATATTTGATTTAACTCTCGGTTTTCATATTATCAGAAGAATAGGCGATGTTTTTATCAGGTTTGAATAGACGATTTTTAAAAATCAGGTTTCCTGTTTTTTTTTTTGGACGACGTAATTTGAGTGTATAACGAACGCGCGTTAAAAATGTATAACTAATCTATGCAATTTCTGGAAATTTATTTCGAAAACCTGTCCGCGTGTGTTGGTTCGTATAATATGTTCTTTCCAAGCGTATAATTTACCACGTCATCCTCGCCTTTAATACCAGCGAATGGAAAAAGCGTAATAGAAGGTACAATTATAGGATTATACTACGCATTTCCGACGTCCATATAGGTACGTATATTTCTCTCGTATCATTCGAAGTTTCGCTTCGTCTGTATTTTCTCTCTTTTTTAATCTTGTGAAATAACGCTCCTGTTGATATCGCCTGCGTTTGTATATATGTACATCCTCGCATGTCGTTTTTTTCGGATGCCCTTTGACCTCTCCTTTCTCGTAAATCTGAAAGGAGGAAAGGAACGCAGCGATGGGAAGAGCAGGGGGAAAAGGCGAACAGCAGTCGAGATTACAAAAAATAATGAAAATAATAAAAAAAAAAAACGGAAGAGGTCCGTCTCCTTTCATTTTTTTTATTTCGAAAGTAGAAATATTCTTTTCGGTGGAGGGAATATTTAAAAAAATATATTTTTATCGTGGAGGAAAATATTAAAACGAGTTTGCCGCTTTGAAGGTATGACAATTTTTGAAGGGCTTTTCGGATTTACGCTTAAAATCACGCGGAGTTATCTATATATTTCCCCGACGCGTGGTTGTTGCCTTTTTCCTCAAAAAACCTATTTAATTACTCATCGTAGAGACTATTTTTTCATAAAAAGAAAAAAAAACGAATCAATCCTTTCGATTCAATCGCACCAAAAGACGAAAAATAACGGAGGAGGACGCGTAACGCGCTGACGTCACGCGCGTTCATTTTTTTTTATTATTCGGCGGAATAAACGAAAATCGGTCGGCGTGGTAACCATGGGCGCCGATTTAGCTCCGGAACCCATCGTTTTCACGAGCGACAGTTTATTTCGGAATTATCTCGGGAAGAAGAACAAAATTTAAAAAAAATTTTTTTAAATTTTCACCGAGCTAAGCGCGTCACTTCTCACGGCACGCAACACCGTGTAACGAAAATTCCGTGACATATTTCTCTCTATTTTATATTTTCGCCCGCAAGGCGGCGATTTAATAAATCATTGCGCGGACCGAGAGAGAGAGAGAGAGAGCGTGCCCGTATCGTTTTCTTTCTGGAGAGGATGATGGATGGTCAGAGGGGGAGGTTTCCTCATTTGTTTCGCTGCTGTTTTAAATATCCCGCCTTTTCCGCGTTGATACCAGGTGGCAGAGATTCGATATCGGACGGAATCACTCCCGCTATCGTGCGCCCGACGGATACGGATTTCTGCTGAATCGGCGTTTTACGTCCGTATCTCACGATCGCTTTTCCACACGTACCGATCCATGCGTCGGCTTTACTGCTTTCGGCGTACAATAATTAGTATTAATGTCCGCTTACGGCATACCAAATTTTAACCTTATAAAGGTCGCGGGTTTTATGTTTTAGGAACCTCTGGTCTTCTCTAGTATGAAGAAAAATACACGAGGATGGCATATAATATGGTCCCGTTTTCTTGATTTTCCATTTTGATATGGCAGTTTTTTTCTATGATTATAAATATATGAATATATTTTTGCTTCCTTTCGTTAAAAACATCATAATATTTGAACTGAAGAAATAACACCTTTTTTAATCGTTATTTTTATGGAAAAATATCAATTTAAACTGAACAAATTGGTAAAAAAATACAGAATTTATAATACTCCAAAAGGGAGAAATGGATTGTAATGCAACCAAGATTTGTAAACTCAGACGCTCGTATTCCTAATAGAATGAATTGCGTTTCGACGCTCAACTTTTTGTACCCACAATCAGTGAATGAACCTATAGCAACGCTGGCTACTTCAGCGCCGTATTCTAAAACCATTCGTATCGACTACTTGACCAAAGCTGAAAGAAAGAGAAAAATGCAAGGCTCAGTTTCTAAGAATTGATTTATCCCTACCTATGTCGCGGTTTACATTTTCCAGCTTTGGAAGAAGAAATCCTCGTCTTCCCGCTACGAGAGGAACTCCTCCCGACACACGCGTTCACAAGGCACTTCATCACAGAATGATCGCAACATTTCACAGGGACGTGTTAAGATTGAGCTTTGAAAAAGGGAAGTAATGAAAAGAAATTAGTCTCCCAAAGGAAATAAGGGGATGAATAAAAATTAAAATCGAGGTTATAAAAGAAAATAAATGGTAGATGCAATGTAAGTTGAAGTAATGGGTGGGATTCGCTATTTCGTCACACCTGGAATGGTATGAGAAACGAAATTCACAGTTAATACTTTAACGGTATAAAAGAGGCATATTAAATGAAGCAGGCGATTTAAAAAAAATGTTTGCATTACGATTCTTTTTCTTCTTCGATGAAATATTTGCTGAGTAATTACTACTGCTTCATATAATCTATAATCATAATAGTCACTTTAATGCCATAATCTGATGCCATAGGTATTATTAAGCCCTTGAGTTCCCCTGGCCACTCAATGGGATACAATAGCTACCTGAGCATTTAAGTAAATTTTTGGCTCGCGCACTGAATCCTGAGACCTACGCATAAATATTGATCCGGTAATCGATTCGAAAATTGGCTCCAATTAAGAAAATCGGAGAGATAGAAGGTTGGACTTATTTCGAGCATTGTCAGGGTTTAAATGCCCAATCTGTTTATATCATTTTTTCTTAGATAAACACTTGCGTCACTTTAATCTCCTCCAAACCATATCTAATTAAGACATATCCTAATAGAAAATTCTAGGCACGCTAACAATCGTTTAAATAGTATATTTTTCCTTGGTCAAACTACGCTATAAAAAAAGGCGGAAGGGCCCTTTTAAGAAAGGATATCTGGCTACCTTTGCCGCAGTGTAGATTTTTCCCTCGGTGGTAGAAGGAAACCCCATCGTCTCACGTCCAGTATCTTGATTCAGTCAAAAACACAACGGATTTGATATGGGATATGAAGAGAAATGGTTGCGATTCAAATTCTCGTCGCCCCTGAAATGGAAAAATAAATTCACCTCTTATGCTTTAATGCTGCAAAATAAGATCCATCTTAGATAGGCTTCAGAGTAAACAAAATCTTTCAGATTTTTTTATATTGCTGTTCTTCGTTCCCAGCAAGTACCTACATGTTTTAATTCTCCCCAAAATCTAAAATTACAAATTTTAGTAAAAAAAATCGATACAACATACATTGTACATAATTTCTCATATAATACCTAAGCGTTGTTTAGTTATCTTTTGAAAAATATGAACTATGTAGAATCGTAATGAACATCAACTTAAATAACTATACGAAATTTGATGAAAATCGTATAAGCCGTTTTTTCGAAAATCCAATTGTTATTAAAGTTGCCCAAGAATAAACTAGCCTTATATTCATTCTTTGATAAAAATGAAATATTTAGTATTATTTCAGACGTAAACTCAAGTAACTGTAAGAAATTTGATCAAAATCATTGTAGCCATTTTTGAGAAAATCAAATTGATGTTAAAGTTGCCCAGAATAAACTTCCCTTAATTATTGAGCAATGCCAACCATTTCTTCATAGCTTCTATTCGGTATAATAAAATACCTAAGTTCGAGATTTCATTCATTTTCGCTCTAACGTTTAGGCTCTACAGTCAAGAAGAGACAGACCCACAGACAGAAAACCAATTTTTCGGACTCGGGTACACCTAAAACGTATAATTCCACCAAAATCTCAAGTTCGAAATTTTTTCGCGATTCTCAATATATGTACTTAGTATATGAGAAAGTAAAAATAGCTGAATTTCCAGTGAAAATGACTGATGGGTTTTGATGCAGTAAAAAATTACAACTAAAGGAGTTAAAGATGTAGAGGTATTGCTTCCCCATGTTTTGATCAAATTTGGCATCCATAATCTATTGAAAATAGCTACATTCCGGTTGCCCGAAAAATTTCTTAGCATGACAAAATTACATACAACACTATCTCCTTAAAGCTTTTTTTAAAAAAATTGAAAAAGATTAGGTTAGTTCCCGAAATTTGTCTTATTCGTTGAATAAATTGCTAATTATTTACTATTGCTGCAAAAAGTACTCACTGTCTTGAGGAACTGCAGAGCCTTTTCTTCGAAGCGTAGTTCACTTATCGGCGACTCCTTTCCCCACACCCGTACACTACCAAATCGCTAATGCGTCACGAGTTCTCTCTTCCCCGCTTTGGAGTTAAAAGTATGCGATAAGCAGGTCACAGGGAGGAAGGGGAGAAATGCTCGTACTGCCGTGCCATAGTTTTAGGCCGTCTAATGCAGACCACGTAGGAATGGTCGAAAGACGTTTCTTGTGCATTTTACTATATTCACAACCTCTTTTGATAACTTATAAGTCAGAATCTATAAAAAGGAAAAGCGTCTTTTGTTATCAAAATAACAAAGAGAGTATCATGGAAACCTAATCATCGTTTACAAAAAATTAATGAAATGTATTCGTCACTGGACATTGTATGGCGAATGATATGTTCTATTTATCAAAAGAAAAATAAAATAATTGTGCTAGATAAGCGGCGTTCGTTTTCTTTATCGTCGATTGAGAGAGGAGTGGAGCGACCACAAGATGTAATACTACATTTAATTACACGTAAACTGATCGATGAATAATATAAGAGGATTAGATGAACATATATTCAAATCCACTCCTCTCAGAATACTTAGTCACATCAATGAAAGAAATTAAACAACGATCTTAACAATTAAGGAGCAATTTTTGCCCATTATTTAATTTACCTTCTGAGCGAAAATTACTCTTTGAAGAAACCAAATAGCCATTCAACCATTCTTCGGGCGACAAAAGCAGTGTAGACCCGAGGAAGTAAAGCGAGGGGGGACTCGGAGTATCGCCCTCCAAATTGTCAGAGCAGAGCGTGCGTCATCATGGGCGAATCGAGTCGAAAGCTTACTAAATAGAGTACTTGAAAGTCAAAAGAGGCAGCCGATTATATACTTATATGTCATCTTGCAATTATCTATAGAGTTAGAATGCTCAGGGATAAGGTTTTTGAGGAAATAAGGAATGGGACGTAGAAGGAAGAATAATTGATTCTGAGATAAGCTGTGCATTACATTTTTAAGTGAAGAAATAAATATTTAACTTACGGATGATGGCTATACTCAGCCATTTACTTTAGCCTTAAAGACAATGAAATTTGCATTTGGTGCAGCAAAAAAGTCATTGCAAAATATTTATTTCCTTTGGATGGATTTGTTCAACTTGCAATCCCTAATGGCTTCACAAGACTAATTCCAGCCTTTACAAATATTTATATGTCAGAGTTTTTCAGTTAATTAATTATAAACAGCTCGGAATGACTATAAATGGAATATATATATATATATATATATATTGTAATATTCGTCTTGATAAAGTTGATAAAATAAAATTTTTACATTTCCCTATAATTAATGCAAATATGAAGGATAAAAATTTAAGAGTGAAACGGATATTGAACCGATGTCTACCACTTCCCGGGTAGATGCTTTAACCAACTAAGCTATAATGCTTTAATTCACGAATTGGGGTATTTACGTTGAAGAAAGGGCTAACTCAGTAAACTTCCCACACCAGATGTCCTCCCTGAGGCACAGCGGAAAACACTCCTACTATATCTCAGTTGTGGCTTCCTCATCCAGCTCTTTCTTCGAGCTGGCGCATCGCATTCCCAGGTTTGCTGCTAATGCGGATCTAAGTGAATTGAGAAGATGTCAAATAGCAAGAGTGATAGGATGGAAATTTAACTTATATGCGTGAGTGCATAAGACTGATCACAAATGTGAAGATATAGAAGGGGAACAATTCAGAATTTTTCTCCTCCTCTATCTTCACACATGTGATCAGTATTATGCACACACGCTTATAAGTTAAATTTCCATCCATTCACTAATGCAAATATATTCGCTGGAAGTGTGTGAGGGATTCACGTGAAAGTTCAACCAATCTGCTTTATTTTAATTGATTCTGTCAATTTTTCTAAATAGATATTTATTTCATGTTTCACCCAATAAATATCTGTCTATGCGATCTATTAGCATTTGACTAAAGTAAACTGGTAAAGGACGGAGGGAAGAGCATTTCTCTCCCCCTCCTACTTGGGCTTCGTTGTAGCTTATGTTACTTCCCAAATTTCTTATTGTTAGTGAAAACGCGTGACGTCATATGATTCGGCTGGATTTTTGGCTTCGCTTAAGTCAGTTTTATATGTGAGGTGGTTGCCTTCCGGAGTTATTTTCTTCGAAGAGAAATCTACGTAGTCCCTGAAGATGGTGAGTATTTTCTACATAAATAGTAAATAATTAGATATTTGTACACGAATTTAGAAAAATTCCAAGGCTTGAGTAAATAACTAGTGCTTTAAAAAAAATATCGGTGAAATACGTATTATGGAATTATTCATATGTTCAATAATTTTTTTACAATAAACATTCCTGGAAAGCATATCATTTTCTTGGCGGGAAAGAAAGAGAGTAAATAATAGATTTTCTAAATAATTCGCTTAGTCTAAATCTATTTAAAATGAATCTTTCATTAATGTTCAATTTCTTTCCTATTTCAGGTGTGGCGTAAATCCAACCAATTTTTCCTTTCCTTATCTGAAGCCTTTAATCTTTATTTCCTTCTTGAGCCCCGAACCTTTTTCCTTTCCTTCGCTTAACCTTGCACGTCCATGTGGAGTGTTGTGGTCATTTTGTGATGAAGTTCTGTATGTGTGTCAATAAGGGTTCCTTTCTTCGCGGGAAAATGAAGATTCCTTCTTCCATCGCTGGCACATGTAAACCGCATCAAAGGTAGGATAAGTCTTATCTTAGAAACTGAACCCTGCGATTTCCGCCTTTTTCCAGCGTCGGTCAAATGGCCAATGTGTATGGTTTTAGATTATGGCACTGAAATAGCGAGCAGTGGCGTAGTTCCAGCGATTTAGGGAGGTGAGAAGGGGGAGGGCGGGAGTTAGAGACTGAAGGTGAAAACCGTAAAATATCTACATATCACAGAAACCCGCGTAATCCCAGCAAGGCCACAGCAACTTTGATTTTTTTTGGGGAGAAATACAGAAATTTATTAATGTCTCAAAGTTTATTAATACATTATTTTATTATTATTAGCCCTATTGTTAAATATGATACGAAAATGCTTAAGTTAACATGCGATAGTTATTATTCGCAATCAGTTTGACGCTGTATAGTTTCTGTATGCCCTTATCCAAGTACATATGTAATTTAACTATTTCATTTTAACCCTTATCCGGGCAACCTACTTTTGAAACGTAAACGGGCAAGCGGGATCCACTGGACCCCATGCTCTTTTAATAAGTTTACCGCTATGAATACGAAACTCGTCTTAGCAGAAGTATTTTAAGCATATAATGCGTTATATTTAACTTTATTCCGCAATATAGACATTATAACTATTCACCCATAAACTCACTGCAGTGAGCGATGCCGTCTTTGTGATATATTTTATACTTTGATAAAAAATAAAGATTCTAGCATTGTTGAATCGGTAGAATTGAATATTTTTATTGAAAGATAAGCTATTTTAGTTCTCCACCATGAACATACATAACCGCAAACTAAGGAAGTTTTTTCATAAAATATTACAGTACATGCTTTTACATTATGTTTATTATCATTAGCAGTAATTTACACAATTTTGTTTGTACTCAAAGTGTTTTTCAGTTTGGTTTGCATTTCTTACATACACGAGTCACTTCACTGTGTTCGTTACACACTGATTGTTTACAACTACCACATCTTTGTTTCTGTTTACGGCTTTTGGCCCACGGAAAAATGTGGCGTCTCTTTTTTATCGTTTCTTCCGATTGAGTTTCTCGAGAAGGACCACCATTTTCAGCTTCAAAAAACGCCTTCGCTGTCGATATTTTCTTCTGAGTCACACAGAAGACCTCCTCTCAATGTGAGGCTGCTCAAGACTTTCTGTTACAGATACCACGAATATTCTTCTAACATTATGTTTGCTAATGTTTCACGATGGATGAACGTTCATCCAAATAACAAATGCAGCTACGCCACAAACGATTAAACTAAACCATTCATTAAAAAGGCAAAAGTCCAGCGATTTGTACGCCTTTTACTCATGTAAGCGTGCACTAGTTGATCTAACGAGTCAACTCCACCTTTTGTATTATTATAATGTACAATGATTTCCGGCTTATTACTGCAGTCCTCGATAACACGGTCCGTGTGGTGCACTGTAGAAAGAAGAACTACTGCCCGCCTTGCCTTTGGCACGTATGACACTAAAGTCGAATTCCTCGTGAAACCAAAGTTTGAGGAACCCACAGAGCGATTCTAATTTGACTGGAATTCGGAAGGGATGAATCTTTTATTTTTACGGACTGTTCTGACCGATGTAAGGCCATTACTCATAAGATTCTGAGCAAGTTCCTTGTCGGTAAATAGTTATCGCAGGTAATATTTCTGTTTGTTCTCTTGTATGGCTCAGTAAGTCCTTCCACAACTCTACGACCTAATTCTGGAAGCGCCCTTTCTCCCCCTTCTTTTCTCAAGTAAGGTTGGGAATTTAGTGGATAAAAAGTTTTAGAATCACATGCCCACCATACTTTCATACCTTATTTGTCTGGTTTTGAAGGCATATACTGCTTGAACGGGCATTTTCCCCGGAAGGGAATAAGCTGTTCGTCCACTGTTATATTAGAACCCGGGAGATAGTAGTACTTAGTCAAGTTTGAATTGAGTTTTTCCCAGACTTCCCTAATAGGGGCAAATTTGTCTTTCTTACGGCGAATGGATCGCGTTGTTTCGTCATCGAAGCGAATAAATGCAAGTAATGATTTGAACCGCTTTAGGCTTATGGTGGCCCTAAATATTGGAGGGCCATGTAAATTACTCCAAAGATTACCATAATTTGAATGATTTGATTTGAGATGACCTGCAGTTAGTAGTAGACCGAAAAATGCTCGCATTTCAATTTTATCACACGGCTTCCAATGTTGTGTTACGTGCTTTTCTCTTTATACGCGCTCGGCTTCTTGATTGGTAAATCGTACTATGTCAGCCATTACTGAATCATCAACAAAAAGATTAAATGCATCTATAGGGTCTTCTAGAATTTTCCCTGGTGGTAAAATGATCTTATTTGTGGGACCTCTTATGATGTTGTGAGCCCTAGCCCGACCTATAGCAGATGGCTTCGAATTCCGAGCGGTGCCGTCTTTTCCGAAGAACACAGTAGATTTTTCTGCTTCAGTGCGAGTTTCGCCATCAGAATGTGGTTCTGAATCGTTATCACTAACCTCCGATGCTTCACTTTTGTGGTCACACTCACTGTTGCTTTCTTCTTCGTCCAGCTGAAAATCATCATCGTCCCCGCTCACTTCACCGGCATCTATCAATTTCTGTATTGAGTCTGGAAACAATATTTTACGTCGAGACATGGCCTAAGAGATAAAGAAGGCCAATCACTACCTACTGAAATTCTTAAAACGTTGAAGAAATTATATCTAATGTGCACAAAATGAATGAAACCTACCTCTTATCTCGATGCCGTCGAGTGTTTCTGTAGTTCAAACTCGAGAAAAGTGCAGTCTGAAGTCACTGCCGCAGCGAACAGGCTGATACAAAAACGTACACTGCCGCTAATGGGCTGGAACATACTATCATAGACTCGCTTCCCGCCAATTTGTTAAAAAGAGCGCCGCCGTCGACAAAGTAAAATCTAGGCAGACTCGGCTGAGGGTCTAACGGGCGCCGGTTGCCCGGTTCAATTCGTAAATAATTACATTGTCCGAAAATTAGATAATCAAATCGTAATTTCGCATATCGTTCCACCTTCCTGTAAATAATACAAACGTTTACAAACTTCAGCCACATAGCCTGCATATTTCTCGTATTTTTAACATTAAGTATCAGTCGCTGGGTCCGTTGGATCCCGCTTACCCGGATAAGGGTTAATCTTATTTATATCTGTAGTGAGGATAAATTCCAATAATTCTTATAAGTTATATAATTTGCATTAATTCACGTATTATGCCAGAGTTGATCCCCTAAATTGCATTGTTTTATATGACGCATTCGTGTAGTAAGTATCTTCTGCATCCTTTCTTTGTTTTTATATTTTGTATATTTTTGTAAAAGTATGTAATTTACTTGACCAATCCCTGAATTCCACCACCAAGCTAATACCCGCTAAATAATGTAAATGCCAATTGCAATCAAAAAGTCTTGAACAAATCAAAAATCAATTACATCCGTTGTTGACACATCGCCCAGCATTAGGATCAGCGCCTACGTCCTTATCGTCATCTAGCAGTAATTATAACGTGGTACACATTTTCATTTGATTTATTGAATGAAATATAGCTTGTGTCCTTGTTATGCATAGTTATTTGCGAGCTTGTGTATTCGGTTTGCCTCACCGTCCGTCTTTGTTAGGCAATATCTCTGGAATCCAGCAACATGGAGAAGCCATATTTTCAGAATAGTTCGGCATATATTAGAGCTAGACATGTTAAAAATTAGGTTGACCTAGAAATCAACTGCTTTGGAGAAATCGGCGACTACGTCAGAAATCGGTAATATATAAATGCCTTATCCTGTCCCTTTGTCCCTCCTTCTGTCACGCTCTGAAAAACAGAAATAAATCTGGCAGCTTTTGAAGCACAATAGATACTCGCGACGAGGGTTTCCAACCTTCGCTCGGATCGAAGGCAACCCTCTCTGCAGGAAAACAAGCGCCTTACACATACAATTTGATCTGCAGTTCTTTCCTTACTTGTTATACTATATTCCTGAAAGATGTCTCTCTCTTTCAGCTCTCTTTTGGAGACTCGGTCTATTAAAGCCTCGCCGAGTTCCCTTTCTCTTGCAAGGTTTCGCGGTTTTGGACGGAGCCTTGAAATAAAAAGAAAAGAACCGCAAATTACTCGATCGTACGGACATTTTTCTCTCCGGTGAAGAATGAGGGTTCTGTTCTGAGTAAGGAGCGAGTGGGATAAACGTAGCCGTCGGAATACATAGTACGTCTTCTCCATCATCGCATAACAGTAATTCGCGTATAATAATGATTCCAGAGGCCCTGGCAATTTATTCGCCGGAATTGTTTCCGTGGATACGGGTTTGTGTGTGTGTGTATGTAACGCGAGCGTCAAAATGATGGGATAAAATATATCAAGACGATGTGAAAGGAAACAAATCGAGGAAATGAGAAGGCTTCTCACGTTGTCTTAAGATAAGCGTTATTTTTTCCTCCGTGTTCTCTACCCTCTGGCCCTATATTATATTATAACCTTTTGCTACCTTTCCTACTTTCTATCTCCTGCTCCACCTCTCCACCTATCTCAATCTCTCTATATATCTGATTCACTTTATGCCTCTGTTTAACTCTTTACGTGCCAATTGAAAAGTGTCGCACGTTTGCAGCAACTTGTAAGAACTATTGTAACAAAGCATTTGTCATTTTGAACAAATCCTACATGCTATAAATTGCATATTTTAAGGGAAATACACGAATGTATTAACATGTACTCATATTATGTAAAATAAGACGTGGTCGGCTAGTACCCTCCTGCTGCGAGGGTACGTGAGCTCGGATTTGGGCCTGGTTCGAGCTCCCAATCTGAGGGTCGTGAAAGTGTCGTCTAGTGCGGTCAGTTTTGGAGATGGTCCCAGTTATTCGATATGAGCCTAAAATAATTATCCATAACAATATAATATTACAACGGCATACTTCTTACTACCTATATACTATTTTTATAACGGGTTTCTCTCTGTCTGCCTGTAACGCAGTCTTCGCCCTTATTTAAGGCACTCCCCGCTGGAATCAGAATGTGAAGATTTGTGAACGCTTAGGCACTCGTATGTTATGAACTATAAAAACAAAAACCAAATCCGGAAATATTCCACAATTCTATTATTTCTCCACACGATTGCCATCGAAGCGAGGGTAGGATATTTTTAATTTCAATTTTAAAATAAATTGGAATCTAGATACGAACGCGAGACTTAAACCTTTGAACGGAAGGCAGTATGAAGTTTATATCTCATGCAATCCTTACCCAATCAGTTCAAAAATTACTTTTGAATAAAAAAAACGATAACTTATCTCGTGATTTACAAATTTTCACCGCCACAGAAATTCTCTATGCTGTCGAATTAGCTAATCCTTTATATGCAAAAGTCATCGTAATTCTGTTTTCAATATCTATTAACAACTTGTTTTGTTACAACGAATAATTAGTTCATTTATTTTCAACCTTAATTTCTCATTGCGTTTAATTCTCCGAAGCAAACTGTTTGAAAATGTATGCAACTAACATGAGTCAACGTTTAAAGTCATCAAAGGGAAACTATAATTAACATCTGCATTAAATGTTTACAGTAAGTCACGAATTTGTTTATTTACTTTGTTATTGTATATCAACGCTAGGCTAGAGTATGCATCTTTAATTATTTTGATTGTGATCATAAAATCCAATGAATAAAATTCAGGGGCAGTTAACTAAATTAACGGGAACGGAAGCGACATATTGTTTCGCATCAAGCCAAAGGACTCGGGAGTTAGTCGCTCATCTGAAAGGTACCTTCGCCCATTTTAACCCTTTTGTATTCTTTCCTCCTTTTCTTCCCTATCGCTCCTTTCTCCCCTCCTTCGCTACTTTCTCACTTCCGCTACTTCGGGAAATTCGTTTAAATATCGGCGAAAAGTCTATTGAAATTACCGATCAGTCTACGATACAGTCGCGTAAACTTTCTTGGCCTGTTCTGTTTACCCGTACCTGGAATCGGTAACCGATATCTCCAACCCGACCATTGAATGCGTCACGCAAACACTCAGAAGCGAAGACGTTGATGTGATACATGCCGAATTAATAGAAAATCTTCCTGGTATACGTAGGATTTAGAAAATTGCAGAAAATGTTGAATATTCACATCATGTTGAATTCTACACATCAGAAAATTTCAAACGTTTTAAATCCATCTAAGTTACCCACACATGCACTAGCTTTCAAATCTTAGAGTTGTCATAATAATAATGCTATTAAGAAATCAAACTCCTAATATGGGATTGTGTAGTAGGACATGGCTTTTAATTTAGTCACCTCAAGAAAGCACAACAGAAGCAGTCACAGCTACTTTTACAAATGTTGATGCCACGCATTTGTTTATTGCACACACTGTTAACTACCACTTTGGCGAATTGAAGGATCACGTTTTGATTTAACAATTTTGCCGTCAGACGCTGAACAAAATTGGTCTCCTCATTAAGCCAATGAAAGTAATAACGAGGGATGGACAACCAACGATCAGGAATATTGTCTATCGGAAATTAAATTTACTATAATTCTCTGTTCGTTCTCTGTTAATGTTGTCAATGTTCACACACATCAAAATGTAAAAATCTCTAAGGTTTTCCGGAATTTCTCCCAGTCGAACTATGGGTTTTGTACAAGTTTTAATAAAAATACCTTAACATAATTATTAGATTTAAGTCAAAAGCTTTGCTTAAAAAAGAGTATAGTTGGACATTAATTTGCTAGGAAGGACACTACACAGAACTAGAGCACTGAAACAAAAAATGAATTGCCGTCCGAATGGAAAACGACTGAAACTTAATATTTTGTGCTACCAACTTCCCTTTTATGAATGCTGATATCCACTTTGGCAACAAGTAAACGAGTTCATTCATGACCTCATCATGTCTTTCTTCATTTTATTCACGTGCAGTTAAAGTATTATAAGTTCAAATATTTTACATTTATTAGGTTTGTTAAACATTGTAAATGTGTCTATCCATCTACGCCACTCTATCACTCTCTCCAAACTAATTTTCCCTCTTTTCTCCACCTCATTCTGATTCTCAATAATGATATGCATATTCGCCTTTAAAGAGAAATTCCCTTTGGGCTCCAGACAAATGACTATCATATCGCGTCTCTCTCTCTCTCCCATCCCCCAGCCACCTGACACGAACGCTGTTAACCACTCCCTTCTCCTCAAGCCTTCTCCTTCTAAAATATTTAAATTCGCCGTCAAATGAATAAGTAATTGTTCCGAAACGCTCCTTGCCTGTAACGCCAAACTCGTATAAAGGAAGCCGGTTGATTTCTGTCGTAAAATAGCAAAATAAAAAACGCCAAATACCTGTTCGCTCCCGCCCACCCTCTCTCGTTCTCAGCTCCTACATCTCCCCTCCCCCCCCCCCCCCCCAACGGTCGTCCGTGTAAAGGAATCATTTATTATAATGGAGCGCGTTTCCCCGTGGTAACTTGTCCAAAAATGATGTAAAAGCGAGCGATGGTTGAGTGTTATCGTGTGATGTGTTTGGATGTCAGGAGCGGGGAATGGGCTTGTTGGATTTTGGACGGGATTCTTGGCGCTTTCAGAGCGGTTGGAAGAGAGACGAGAAGGGGGAAGGACGAGAAAAGAGGGATCGGGAGACACGAAGAAGAAAGTGCCCCGGGAAGGGGAAGAAAAGCGGAAAAGGAGAGCGAGAGAGAAAGAGGGAAAGGAGGGTCCTGGCGTGGTGGAGAGTAGAGAGGGGAGTTTCTAATGTGGAGAGAGAGAGAGGACGAGGCGAGATAGTGGAGGAAAAAGGGTTTTCCCAGAGCATCGGCGGTAGAAGAGGGACCCTAGGCCTCCGTCATTTATCTTATTTTGCGTTCCCTCGAAGTTAGAAGGCTTTTTCGAAGGAGGGAGAGGCAGGAGAAGGAGGAGGATGGAGAAGGAGGGGGATGGAGTAGTAGAGGGCGCGCGGGATGTTGGAAGAGCGCAGATTGTGTTGGCGGGTGGGAATATGGGCCTGTGGGTGCGGTAGGAGGAGGTTGGAGAGGAAGATATGCTTTGGCTTTATAGGGGGAAAATGGGTGGGGATGGGAAATAAAGGACGGATGGGAGGGGAGGGGAAGGTAAATAAGTGAGGGAGGGAGGGGACGAGGTAGGTTCGGAGGAAGAACGTAAGGTTGAGAGAGGTGAATGGTTCGATGGGCCGGGGGAGTGGGGAGGAGAAGACACGGGGACCATAGAGACGAATTAGAAAAATGTTTGAGAAGTTTATTACATGATTCAGTAAGAAGGAAGAAAGGACGGGCTGACTAATGCCTGCGTAATCTTTAAAGAGTCGGTATATGCCGTACAAAAAAAAGCCTTGTAAATTTCTGGAATTGAAACTCACTGCCTCCATATTAGCTTTAAATAGACAGGACGTCATCTTGATTGTTGCAAAAATTATTCGCCTTATACACGTTACACACACACACCAGAGTTTTTTCATCATAATAATGGTTTAAATTTAATTTAAAAATTCGATTCCCCTCATTTTTTTAATATTTTTTTGGATTTAAAATTAGGGAAATGAAATTCAAAGTGGTCTAAGGGGGTAAATCAATTAAAAACAATTATTCCCAAGTTAAAACTCCCTCCAGTTTCACGGCAGATGGCTTTCGGCGAGGATGGGCGCCTAAAATAAAGATAAGGCAATCTAATTAACACGACGTATAATAAAAAAGGTAGCACGCGGCAAAGGGTTTAGGGGCATTTATTTCAGTCGAGCTCTTTACAGATCTCTCTCTACTCTACCGAAGTCCGGAGAAAATTAACATTTGTACGTAATTCTGTGGAGAGGGATGTTATAGAGAGGGATGAAAGGTAATGAGTCAGAGAAAGAGAGAGAGAGAGAGTGGGAGGGGGAAAGAAAAGGATCGGCTTTGCAGGTTAGTGGTCGCCATTGCAGAAAGCAGGTAGAGTTGATAGGTAAGGCGGGGGAAACTTTATTTGAAAGGGAAGGGCTTTCGGGGATAGCCCTGAGGAACGAGAGTGGGAGACAGATAAGAGTGGGTTATGCTAATAGCATCATGTATAATCGCCTTCGTAATTTTCTACCTTTCTCTCTCTCTCTCTCTCTCTCTCTCTCTCTTTCTTTGCCTTCTCCGGTTCACGCTTTCCCTCATACCATAATCATTCTTTGCCTACCTATGCTTCCACGCGTTTCTGCTTCAAAAGAGAGAACGTTAAGCATAGCAAGGGCGAAAGAGAGGGAGAGAGATAAAGGCGGGAGATAGACATATATAAATAGAATGGGAAGGAGGATGGGGAGGAGGTGTGGTGTAAAAGGAATAGGGAACATGGGAGTGTAATAGAGTCCATTCATTGGATGGGGTCAGAGGTTGCATCGTGCATTATGGATGCGGTTGTTTCGCGGTGTGAGTTTCGAGGTTCTGGAGATTATCCCCAAATGAGAGAGAGAGAGAGTAAGAGAGAGAGAGGGAAGTCGGCGGAGCACTCTGATATGAGTGGGCTATGTGGAAGGGTTGGAAGGAAGAGAGAAGGATGGAGCGGATAGAGAGAGTAAGCTAAGAGTAGAATGGAGAAAGGACAGTGAAATTGATGGAGAAGGGGGAAGAAGACGAATAAAGTAAATACATAAGGAGAGAAGGAATCGTAAAAGAAGATGCAATAATGGAGAAAGTGCCGGTAGAACGAGGTGGAGAGTGGCAGATGGAGAATATTGGTGATTAAAAATAGGGAGATGAAGAGCATAAGAAAAGAGGCAGCGATAATGAATATATATATATATATATATATAGAGAGAGAGAGAGAGAGAGAGAGAGAGAGAGAGAGAGAGAGAGAGAGAGAGAGAGAGAGAGAGAGAGAGAGAGAGAGAGAGAGAGAGAGAGAGAGAGAGAGAGAGAGAGAGAGAGAGAGAGAGAGAGAGAGAGAGAGAGAGAGAGAGAGAGAGAGAGAGAGAGAGAGAGAGAGAGAGAGAGAGAGAGAGAGAGAGAGAGAGAGAGAGAGAGAGAGAGAGAGAGAGAGAGAAAGTTAGGAGGCGATGAGCAATAATGGAGAAAGCGAATAATCCAGACGAGCGTGGAGTCCAAGGTGGGAATAAATTAGATAGAGAAGGAAAGAATCATCGAGGAGGAAGTGAATAACTGAGAGGGAGGTAAAGGATCTGAAGGGCTGAACGGGAAGAAAGCGAAGGAAAGAGAAATTTAAATAATCGGTACAACATACATTGTACAAACTTTCTCATATACTGATGCGTCGTTTAGTCATCTTTAGAAAATGAAAATCGTTTGGGCCTGTTTTCAGATAATCCAATTTTTGTTAAAATTGCCCGAGAATAAACTAGCCTTATATTCATTTTTTGAGAAATATGAACTATACAGTATTATTTCAGACGTATACTGAAGTTACTGTACGAAATTTGATTAAAATCGTCAGAGCCGTTTTTGAGAAAATCGAATTATTGTTCAAGTTGCCTAGAATAAACTAGCCTTATATTCATTTTTTGAGAAATATGAATCATGTCGTATTATTGAAGACGTAAGCTTAAGTAACTGTACGAAATTTGATCAAAATCGTTAGAGCCGTTTTCGAGAAAATCGGATTGTTATTAAAAATGGCTAGAATAAACTACTCTTAATTATTTATCAATGTCAACCATTTCTTAGTATACTCTGCTCAGTATGATAAAACGCGTAAGTACGAGATTTCATTCATTTTCGTTCTACCGTCTAGGCTCCAGAGCCAGTAACAAGCAGACAGACGGCATTGAGAAAACCATTTTTTCGGATTCAGCGACACCTAAAACGTGTATTTCCGTAAAAATCTCGAGGTCGAATTTTTACGCCAAAACTACTTTCTCGGTACTTCGTATGAGAATGTAAAAATTGACCGAGAGATTGGCGCAAATGTTGAAGGTGGGAAGAGGAAACGAATAATAAAAAGAAAAATCGGTACAACATACATTGTACAAACTTTCTCATATATGGGTACTAACGATTTGTTTAGTTATCTTTAGAATATGAAAATCGTATGAGCCTGTTTTTAGAAAATCAATTTTTGCTAAAATAGCCCAAGAATAAACTAGCCTTATATTCATTCATTGAGAAAAGTGAAATACGTATTATTATTGTAGATGTATACTCAAGTAACTGTACAAAATTTGATTAAAATCGTTAAAGCCGTTTTTGAGAAAATCGGATTGTTGTTATAAATGCGTAGAATAAACTACTCTTAATTATTTATCAACGTCAACCATTTCTACGTATACTCTGCGCAGTATGATAAAATGCCAAAGTACGAGATTTCATTCATTTTCGCTATACCGTCTAGGCTCCAGCGCCAGTAACAGACAGACAGACGGACAGACAGGACGGCATTGCGAAAACCACTTGTTCGGATTCAGCGACACCTAAAACGTATATTTCCGTAAAAACTCGAGGTCGATTTTTTCGCGAAAACAATACTTTCTCGATACTTCGTATGAGAAAGTAAAAATGAATCGAGGGAGATAACCAGTACTTGAGAAAAAGAGAGAGATAGAGAACCTAATGGAGAAGTAATACTTAAGAGCAGAGGATATGTGCGTTTGGATTTTCCATTGGAACAAGTCCTGTTAAGTGATACTCGAGCATATTACAGTGTTCGAGAAAGAGTGGACACATTTCAAACGTTCTTAAGGAGAAACTGAATAAATCTACAAGAAAACTGTTTTCACCATATGAAGTCGGAAGTTTTATAAACGCTACTTCTATCTTGTGCGTATGGATGTGTGCATACACCGAATTGAGGGAAAGCTACATTTCTGAGACCAAGTGGCAGTTGCTCCGACCATGGCGTCCGATCGGCAGAAGTCCGCGTGTGTGTGGTGGATGGCACATTTATGCGCATATCCATGCGCGCTCGGTAGAACAACTAGCATACGTAAAATTTTCAAAGTTCCGCTTTCATGTGTTGAAATCCATTTCCTTGTAACTTTATTAATTTTCTCAGTAAAGATGTTTGAAATGTGTCCACTCTTTCTCGGACACTCTGTGCAATGCGCAATGTAATTAAGCGATTCCTCTTGCGACGGTACGCATGACCGAAACTACTCGGACTCTTATATTTCAAATTTGGAAGTTCCTATGAGCGATGGTGGAATGCTTCCAACTACTTCACACGGGCGGATTCGCGCGTTCGTTAATTTTTGACGTCTCGCCCCACTTTCTGCGGCAGAAATCTGTTTGACGGACGTTCGCATCTCATGCACGAAATAACCCGTATAAAAGATCATTGGTGCTCCAATCCATAAAGCACTAAGCCAAGAAATGGGTATATGTTTATACTCGCATATGCTGCCACACCTTAAGAGAGTAATTTACATGGATTTATCATCTGCGCAAAAATTAGAAACAAATGTTTTTAGAAGTACTTTTCAGGTAACGTGAAACCTGAAAATATTTTGAGATTTATTTCTTCCCTTAAAGAAATGCACTCAAAAAAACACCGAATGTTTTTATCACCTCCGTAAATATTAAAAATATAGCTTTTGTTTGCTACGGTAGTCATGAATTCCATTTTGAATCTAGAAAACACTCCCTCCATTAAATAAGTAACAATTGAATTTAATAAGTTATAATTTATATGCTTTTGTACAAATACGTATAATTTAGAATTTTAATTAACGTAAAGTCAAAGATATCTCTGATTCCGATAGCAGTCGTCGCCTCCTTGCGTTAACCTACTTGAGACATTAAAGAAATAAATAAACACTTTAGTACCTGCGTGCGTTAGAACTGCTGAAATGTTATGTACAAGTAGATTTTATGTTAAAAAGATATTTTCCATTATTCTCCAATAAAATGTGTATTTAGAAAATTACAATGGCAATATTTTAAACATGGTAGGAATCTACTGCCTTAATGATGTAAAGATTTTTCCTTCTTTCTTCAACCTATGGTTTACAAACGCTCAAAATTCAGAATGGCTGTTTTTGCTGTTTTTATAAACCGTTGTATTTACATCTATTGCCCAAACACGAAGCTTTCAAATAACGTTTTCCGTCCCGCGCTCATGCGATTGTTTTGAGAGAGACAGAATTTTTATCCACGACTACTTCGAAGGCAAATATTAAGTCACTCAATGTTGTTTATCGACTGTAAATAATAACGCCGTCTCGAAAACCAAATGTCCCTCGTATCTGAATAACCTCACGAGAGATAGTAAAAAAAACCCTTTTAAGGATTTTTAAGAAAATGTTTTACGGTACCCTAAGACGTTTGGAAGGGTAATTTTCCAATAAATATTAAACGAGATAGGCTGACCGCGCTTAAAATTGTGTTCCACATGTTCATGTCTTGATATTTATGTTACGGCTTATGTATATGTAGTTACTATTGTAATGAGCTCGTTTTAAGTTGCCTTTGAAAAGGTGACCAGATATTTTTCAACAAAATGGAGGACAAATCCCAATTTTTTATACAAAAAGGAAGGACAAAGGAAGCACATATTTCATTATCAAAAAAACTGTTTATATGCTTTATTCCGCATTTAAAAAATAAAATAAGGGTTTTTATATAAGGGGGTGCTATATTAAGAGCACTTTGGTGCTTTTGGGAAAGATTGTGCTTCGTAATACTTAAATGCCCACCAACTATGATACTAAATACTGCTGAACACATACAGCATTTAATGACAGTACCATCATTTCCAACAGGTCATAAATGTGGAAATTCCTTAGCTAACGTTACATTTAAGTGACATTTTATTTTCTTCACTGAAGACATTTTGTAGGATATTACAAGAAAGATTTACAAATCAATATAGTGAAATGGAATATTGCATTGTAAATTAAAATTGGAAAATTATATTTACCATAACAATGAGTAAACGCAGCTATTAAAATTTCACTCAGGCAGGACACATTATATAACTATTTATTCACATTTCACTGATAGCGGAAAAACAAAACAAGCAATAGGAAGCCTAGCACGCACAGAAACAAAAAAACCTACTAAAATTACTGAACTCCTTCGCATTACCATTACGACTAAGTGAACTGGGCTGAATCGACTTTGTTTTACAAAAGAAACATTTTGAGGAGTAGGACGGAATATGGGATACTTTGTACGTTGTTTAAACCAGAATTTTAATAAACTAGGAACCAAACAAATATAATGAAGGAGAAAATAAAACATTTATTCTAGCAGACAAAACGTTCTTTATCGCCAAGAAAACACAATCAGCGAGCTGGACAAAGATGATATAACAAGCAGCCTGCCGGAAAGCTTAGTGTATCGTACACTGAGAATCGTATCTTGGGAGAAAGAAGAACGCCCTGCGTATATAATAATGTAACAGACAGAGGCAAAGACAGCCAATCCACAAAAATCACATGGTATTGGTTAGCATTTCCCTGAGTTCTCAAAGTAGGTATAAATGTTCCGTGGATAAACAAAGTTAAGAAACCCTGGCTTAAGTTAAAGGAAGGACAAAGACAGACAAATTTTCAAAAAAGGAGGAGATGGTAGGACAAAAGGTTTAGGAAAGACAACGATTGAAAAAGGAGGACTGTCCTTCCAAAAGGAGGACGTCTGGTCACCTTACCTTTGAATGACAATTTGGCATTTTATCGGAATCCGTGCTCCAGATGAAAGCGGTATATACTAAGTTTCTTCTTATTAAATTCAAAACGTCATAGAATTTCTATTTAATTACTTTAGCATTAAAAAATGATAATATTATGCTGCGGTATACTGCTCAAATGATCCATTTTATTCGCGAAAATCTGGATTTATAATATTAATTGACATTTTTCTCTCGTTCTTGGAGAATTAGAATTTTCTTTCTTATTTAAATCCTATGCTCCTGAAATAGACTACTGTGTTTAGTTGTGCCATTAAAAAGTGATGCAATTAAGTTTATTATTTTTCGAGAAAACTTTTATGATGGGTTTCAAAATACACCACGTAAATCAAACTGTTGAATGATGTCACTTAGGACGACTTCATTTCAAGTTGAAAGCATGCATGGGAAGGTCTATCAAGCATTTTTATTCAATCTAATATTTAGTCAATTTAACATGGTACTGTCAAAATGTCACTCACATTAAACATAAAAAATTTTCCTGTGACAAAAACGAAATTATTTCGACCTCAATCGTAATAGCACAGCAAAAAATTCGTTATATTGGGCGTAATATCCGTTTTGAGAGAAATTTCACTATTTTCCGTTTAATAAAATATATATTTTTACGGTTCGAGGAGATTTGTGGCCATTCTTAATAATTTTCCTGAATGATATCCTAGTTAATTCCCTAAAGAGTAAATAAGTTTCAAAATCAATTATCTTCCCTAACTTAGATATAATTCCCTGGTTGCAACGCAAACATCCGCGTGATTAAAGCCATAAACAAGCAGTCCCACATTTCTAATTATAAAAAACATTATTTATCGCCCGCTCGTCCGTCATTACGTCTACGTTACTGCGATATCGAAGTGCGACTGACATTTGGGTGACACTTTTAAAATCCCTCCTTTGTCGCGATCGCTTTTATGTGACGGAAAAATTCGAAACATTTTAACCTACCCCGAGGATAATGACGTTTATAACAACCTTTGATCTTGCTAAATCGACCTTGGGAATGTGGATAGGATAATGCAAAAAAACAAGTCCCGGGTCAACTTTTTATTTGCCATATATATATATATACTATATACAGGGTCAGTTTCAAGTGATATAGTACTTATAGTAGAATCATTGGAAGATATAAAGATTGTACGGGAGTTTGACATAAGTAAAATTCGAATTGAAAATGCTCTTAAATTTCTTATTGCTAATAATAATATGTATAAAGATGTCAAAATTTCAAACCCAGAAGAAAATTATAACACCAAGAATTTATACAATGAAATTTCACCAAATGAAACAGCTATACCTTTTAATGAAAACTTTTATCAAACAAATAGTGGAGGGTGGAAAAACGTTGTTTACCATGGTTTCAATTTACGAATATTGAGAGCTTTTTGGAATCAAGCTGGTCTAAAGATATGTCATGGTAACTACCCCCAATACACTGCTATGGCTGCTTCGGCTATAATCCAGATGTGCAAAAAATCCCCTAAAGAATATACAAAAAACTCCTTCTGTTCTGTGCTTCTTCAAGGTAACTTTTTTTTTGGATTATGCAGCGGACATAATGAACCGTGGTAGAATTCCAGTTTCAGGGCAGCATATCGTAAATAATTTACTGAAAACCGTGGTAATATTCAGATGCAGAGTTTCATTACATTATGTCGAGGAACCACAAATCTTTGGTAATATGGAGCATGACAGTAGAATTTCCAAATTTGTTTAACGGTCTAGCAAAAATATTTTCTGAGGATCAGTTTGGTATTTTAATTCATAATGAATATTCTTATGCTGTGATGAATATTGCCAATCATTATTATCTGTTTGATTCGCATGGACTTGGACCAAAAGGTTCACCAGCATGATCAATGAATGGAAAAGCAGCTTTGATGGAGTTTGAATTATTTGATGACTTCTCAAAAATATGCCAATTGAATTTAAAAGGAAGCAAAAATTCTCAATATACATTGAAATATATACAGTGGTACATATATTTGGAAATGCAACCTTTACATAATGAGAAATTTGTTAACAATATTTGCAATAATCCTATTTCAGTACAAAATGATGATGAGTATAAATTAATAATAATTCACCTGCAGAATCAATGCACAATTTTTAACATGTGATGAATGTGTTTTTAGTAACGAAATTGATAGATTTTATGGTATGCATGATAGTGAAAAGTAATTAATCTAAAATTATATTAAAACTTGATTTGTTGATAATTTACTGGCAGACATCACCTCCATTTTAAGTTTTATATTGTATTAATAGTCTTATCTGCTATTTTAAAAGTCCAGATATATTTTAATCATTTCAAGGCTAAATAATTTCGTAAGTCAGTTCAGGGAAAAACATTTTGAAAAGGGTACACGGAGCACAGCATAAAATCATAGTTTGGCAAAATGTTACCATTAAAAAATTTCCTTATTAAACTTTTATAACAACAATAGCTACAATATAAATTTCAGGATTGAATAGTAATGTTTGATGCAAATTAATTTGACCTCATTGTCATAATTATAAATTCATTTCACTAAAAAGTATAAAATAAAAATATATAAAAAACTTTTAAAAATTATAACTCTTTTTAAAGCGCACTGAAAAATATAAAATAAATTTTTGGGTTCAAGAAAATATCTGGATCTTAAGGAAAATTTTCATTGTATATGATCATGAATCTCTTTTTAAAAAAAAAGAGGTATGGCATATGTTGATTTAAAAAAATTTACGCCGGCCGGGTTAGACTGGTAGGCAGTGCGCCTGCCTTCTAACCCAGAGTCGCGGGTTCGAATCCCGCTTCGGGCATGGATGTTGTGATATATGTTGATTTTCTCTAAGAGAATTTGACGGTGCAAAATAACCTGTTGATTTTCTCTAAGAGAATTTGACGGTGCAAAATAACCTTAGCTGTTGACGCACATAAAACCTAATTACTACTACTACAAGAATTTACGATCTATTTATATGGCAGTGAAAAATGTAATCAACATATGCCATACCTCTTTTTTTTTAAAAAGAGATTCATGATCACATACAATGAAAATTTTCCTTAAGATCCAGATATTTTCCTGAACCCAAAAATTTATTTTATATTTTTCAGTGCGCTTTAAGGAAAGGGAATAATTTCAAAATGTACTTAAATATATTTTTATTACAATAGTGGAGTACAATGTGAGCACCATTTGTAGCTCTGCACGCATCAAAATGATACCCTTGTTTCTTGCCAGAAGTGTTGTAACATTTCACGGTGAACGTTCCTAACAGCGTTTTGTATTCTCTTCTTCAAATTTTCCAATGTTGCTGGCAGTTGCGGAACATACACTTGATCCTTCACATAGCCCCAAAAGAAGAAATCGGGCGGGGTTAGATCTGGAGAACGTGGCTGCCAGGAAATGGGCCCTCCTCGGCCCACCCACCGATGATTCAACTGCGTGTTTAGGAAAGTTGTGACCTCGTGGTGAATGTGTGGCGGCGCACCGTGTTTCAACACGACGCGTCGTGTTGAAACACAACATCCGGTTTCTCTTCTAGTAGTTGGGGCATTAGCCAAAACTTCAACATGCAGAGATACGTAATCCCGTTAACTGTTCTTTCAGAGAAGAAGAAAGGGCCGTACACTGCATCAGAGGTCATAACGCAGAACACGTTCACCTTCGGTCTATCTCTCGTGTGTTCGTTCAGTGATGTCGTGAGGAATTTCACTCCTCCATATTCGAACATCCTGTCTGTTCACCATCTCACTGAGATGAGAGGTTGCCTCTTCCCTGAAAGAAATTTTGGACAGATAGGTTTGATCTGCACCAAGACGGTCCATCATGTCGCAGCAAAATTCATACCTTAGCACTTTATCATTCGGTGTAATGTTTTGTAACATTTTAGTAGTTTAGGGACGGAGTGCAAGACGTTTTCTCATAATCTTCCACAGTGTTGTATGCGGTAAATAGAGTTCACGGCTATCTCGACGCGTTGACTTCCGAGGACTGTGGAGAAAGGACCGCCGAACGCGGTCGACTGTTTCTGCACTGTTGTTCGGCCGGCCAAAACTATTCTTTATGAGGATGCAGCCGATGTCCCGAAATCGTTTATACCACTCACAAAATTGAATTCGGCGATGGAGAACCTTTATTGAACTCCCTCTAGAAACTCCGTCGAACATTGGTTACAGATTTTGTGGAATGAAATTCGAGCACACAAAACGCTTTCTTGCGTTGATTCGCCATTTTACTGCACTGTTGACAGTCGCCTTCCCTTTCGACGCCTAGAACAAACACGGGGCTATCCCCGAAAAAATTTCGCATTCATAAATGAGAATTATGCACCGCGAACAACCGGTCGCAGGAAATACCGAAACGTGCGCGGCAATTTCGGATCGTTTTTATTTTTTACCGTCCGAGTATGAAAAAATGAGGATTGGAGGAAATGGCTCACGGCCGTTGATCGCGTGAACGATACCAACCCATCCGACCCCCTCACATATATCCTCTCTCTTCCCCCTTCCCACTCACCCGCGAACGCCGGGGCACGGCTACCTCCCTTTAAAAAAATCACCATTTCTCTTTATATATATATATATATATATATATATATATATATACTACGTATACACGAGTATTCTCCCTCTCCATTGCTACACGGTGGTTACGCACTCCACAAAATCCCATTACATAGCCTCCAGGAAGGAGAGATATCGGTTTGTGTCTTCATCCTCCTCTGTCCCAAAACGACTAGGCACACAGGCGTAAACCCATTCCTCTCCTCTTCCCCCATAGGGCTAACCTTCTCTTTTTACCCCTCTTCTCTACCGACAACCGTTCGCCCTCGGCTGACCCAGCAATGCATCTCCTCATCCGCTCTTCTCTCTTCCCCGCCTCTACTCCCTTTCCCATACGCCCACGGCGCCGCTAATGCCCCATCCTTATCCGTGCCTATCTAACCCCATCCTTTTATATACCCATGAGCCTTACGTAACTCCCTTCTCCCTCTCCCTCTCTCTCTCTCGACCGCTCCATCTCTCGGACATTTTTTCCCTTGCCTTCCTCTCCCTCTCGCTCTCCACAAACCTCTCTCTCTCTCTCTCTCCTCCGGCTACCTTTTCTCACACTGTACACATTCTACTTACCTCCTCTCTATCCTTAACTCCTCATCCTTTTCTCTCTAAGAGCTTTCGTTCAATACTGAAAAAAATGCGGATAAAATCCGTATTCACTTGTGTAACCATACATGTTATATGCTTGCGTATATTTTCAAAGAATCATTAAGCTCGTATTATATCTTAGATCAGGGATCGGAAACATACTGCCTGCGGGCCTCATGCGGCCCCCGAGAGCGCTTTATGCGGCCCGCTAAGCCATGATAAAAAAGTGATCGGTACAATTTAACTCGGTCAATTCCATATTTTCCCAGTGAAATTAGGGTCTCAAGACATTTTATGGTGGAGTTTAAAGGCTAGTAAATGATCAGAATGGACTTTCACTAACGTGAGACCAAAAAATCCTTAGGTGTCTTCTGATTTAAACGCCCATACGCCCCACCGAAGCTCTCGTGATTTCCAATGCGGCCCTCCGAATCATTCACAACAACGAATGTGTCCCGCCGTATAGAAAAGGTTGCCGACCTCTGTCTTAGATGGAACAAATCAGTATTTTACAAAAGCCATAAATTGGTCGTGAAAAGCAAATTTACCTTTCGGATACAAGGCTGTCGTCATCAGTGGTAATTAGCTTACGGTGCATTCTAAAAATTGTTTATAAAAAGACACTCTAGCGCTGATTTTTTACGGGGTTAGCTTCAGTTTTTCAAGCACTTCTTGAGATTATATTTCCAGCAGTAGGATTAATACTTAATATATACATATTTGTTTTTTTTATAGCTCGGATCGATTAAAATGACCTTTTTTACGGCGTGCCTAAAACTGTTTGTTTTAATATATATATATATATACCTGGAATGCATTAAGGTATCGTGTTATATGATTCTCAAAGCAGTTCTTAGGATCAACACGTTAGGAATGGGTTTCTGCTTAAGAGTACCTACTTAACTAGGCTCAGCCTCATACAAATGAGAGCACTTGACTGTTCAACTGTAAGCTCTTTCTCATATTTCTCACCAACCACCATTTCTCCTTTCCTTCTTCGCCAAACACCTCTCGGCGATACCATCCCAGAAGACATTAAAAACCATTACATACCATACATTTCCAGTCAATCTCCTTCCCTACCTCCCTATACACCTCTCCCTCTCTCTCTCCATCCTCTCAACCTCCTCTCTCATCCCTTAAAACTCCAAATCGACCCAAATCCTCTTCACAGCATCGTGCGCGCGTGAAATATTCACCGCTGGCTCATAACACTTGAAATGACCGCGAAGCGAACTGGGATATCACTGACCACTCGACGAGAATCTTCCCTCATATTCCATGTCTTTCTCTCCGACTCTTTCTCTTTCCCAATCTCTCTCTCCACTTCTCTCTATCCTATACTCTCTCTCCCAGTGTCTTCCTCCAGTCTCTCCCTGTCTCTCTATTCCTGTCTCTGTCTCCCAGTCTCTCTATCTCTCTGTCTCTCTCTCTCTCTTCATTTGACTATTTGAATATATTTTCATAATATGTATATTGTAACATAGGGTTAAATGGAAGAGGGGACCTTGTGGTCTCAATTTCGCCCTAAAAATAAAGACGATTATCTCTATCTATCTATCTCTCAGACCCTCTCTCTCCTCCAGTCTTTCTATCATTCTCTCTCTCCCAGTCTCTCTCTTTCCCTGCCCATCTCTCTCTCTCCCTGCCCATCTCTCTCTCTCCCTGCCCATCTCTCTCTCTCTCTCTCTCTCCCTCCCAACACCTCTCTCTCCTAATATATCTACATCTCTCAATTTCACTCTCAATTTCTCCCTCGGAATCTCTCTTTATCCCAATCCCACTTTCACTCAATCTCTCTCTCCTCCAATCCCTTTCTCGATTCTTATCCTCCTCTTTCTCCCAATCACTCTCAATCTCTTTCTCTAAATAGCACTTCCAAATTCTCTTTTCCACTTTTTCATCCATTCTCACTCGCACACTCTCTCTCTCTTACGTTCACCTCTTTTTTTCTCTCTCTCTCTTTTCCTTTCCTTTTTTTCGACAGTCGATTTTTTCCTCTCTCACTCTTTCATCAATCTGTCCTATCGTATCCCTCTTTTCATCATCATTCTCTCTCTCTCTCTCTCTCTCTCTCTCTCTCTCTCTCTCTCTCTCTTTTTCATATATCTCTTTCTGTAACTTCTAATAAAACGTTTCAATCACTTCCGCCAACATTTTTATTGCCGCACTCCCTCTTCATTTTTTTAATATAACCTTTTCCTCCTCTCTTCGCTTTCATATATGAGATCCTGTTGCCGTTTCCTTCCATCTCTATCTATTTATCTGTTATTCGTTTGATTCTTGGTCCGTTTCATTTTTAGCCCAACCTTTTTTTGCCACTAAATAATTTAACAAACCTTCGAAAAAGTCCTTCCAGAAAGATATGAATTGATCTTTCGACTTACCTTTTTCGAATCTTCGAGATTTTTTTCTTTTCGAAGTAGTCTAAATCGGAATTTCTGGAGGTAAAAATCCAAATTCGTCCTTTCACAATGCCAAGCAAATTATTTCGGGCGATTAGATTGTAGGAAATCCCTTTCATGTGTCGGTGCGACTATATTGCAAAACGTACAACTTATCCTTATTCTGCCGTCTGTGACGACTTTTTCCAAAGAGGGCGAAAAATAGCTACGGCAAGTTTCACTTTTCCCGTTAATAATGGTCTGGATTCAAAGTGAGAATTTAAAATTTGAACGTCACATTCGTTTGAATGAAAATCTGGAGTCGGCACATATTCGTAAGCAGAGTCTATTTTAATCGTCGTGAGAAATTTAGGAAACCATATTTTACAAATAATCTTACCAAATGTGTTACTTCCTTAACGATAAAATATTCATTCAAGATGTCACACCCCGCGTATTATTGCAAACTTTCGGTATTTTAATAATTAATTACGCCTATTTATTATATTTTGTTGAAATGTTATCGACTTATCCATTTTAGTTTTATATGCTAAACTACTCATTTATGTCTGCTATTGAACGTATTAAGTAGTTAGAGATTTTTTCCTAATCCATGCTTACAAAAATGAGGATATTTGTACTTTCATAACCTATGCTTGCAAATAAAAGCAATTGCAGCAAGTAAATGAGCCAAGAAGAATAATAGGTCTGTTAACTTAGAAATAATATCATTTTTAGCGGTTTTCATTAAACTCGCAAGTGTAATCATTTTGTCCGTCCGTCCGCCACACTTCCGTGTCCGGTGAACTACTTCTACGCTGTTGACGTTTGGGCCACCAGAAGTTTACGGCATTGTTCATGTCCATAAATTCCTCTCGGGGTTGAAAATTGGAGACTCCAGAGGAAGCCTATAGGGTGTAATGGGATGCAATTCAAAATCCCTCCCTAATTTATGATTCATCAGTTCCTTCCTTACTTGTTATTATTGAGATTGTTTCACTCCACTTCATTCAGGTGTGAAACGATCCATTAAGCCGTAACATACTTGTAGAGAAACCGATATAAAATTATTTTCGTAAATTAAACTGATAATATATACGTTGCCATGGGAACTTATTTATAGCTTCACACTAATTTAATTTAATTTATTTGTACGTTTAACCTGTCCGTCTATTGAAATATTTTTGGCAACTTATAGAACGAAAATCTTTTTATTTCGCTTCATTTCTACCAACATCATCCTCCTTTATATAACATTAGAGGTGTTTCATTTTGTTGTTTCGCTTTGTTATTTTAAGTCAATGAATGCATCTTTGATGCAACGTTCGAAGCGGAAAGGGATATCTTTTACGTGTGCCTTCTCTCAAGGATCACTTCAGGAATAAAACGGCAACGTTTGCGAGAATAAACGTTATTCTGCGACGCATCCCTCTTTTATCCGTAACTAGTCTGTCGGCAAGAAAAATTGCCCGTTGAAGCACACGGTTGTTATTAAATATATCCTTTTCCGGAGGCTACCAAAAAATATATATATATGACGAAGAGCGATTCGCGTTTCAGAATTTTTTTAACCGTAGTTTTGGATTTTTTTCCTCTCCTTCAAGTTCCGACCTTTGAACTCTCGCAAACCTTTCTGTTCTGACCTCATTTTCTTTGTACCAGTCTTTAGATCTAAGAAAGACGCCTTTTCCCTTTATTTTGCATTTCTTGTATTTTTTAACTTTTACCGTATTTTATCAGGACTCTGTACTAATAATTATCTTCTGCTAATGTCAATTTAACTGTAAGCACACTGCCGTTTAGATTTATGTTTATTATTATTTTATTATGATATATACCTTAGTGAGGTTTATATTATCAAATTAAAAAAATATATTTCGTTGGAATAGTCTATAATCGGATTTCACGTTGTTCCGATAAATATCGAAAGTCTTTGAACTGTTCTCGAGGTAAAGGAAGTGTCGTCTTTTCGTGTCCAATTCGATCTTCACTTTAATGCAATTTGGATATATTGAGGTTTATGGAAACAGGACAAACTGTTTCGTCAAAACAGCCTCGACCCTGCAGAAATAACGATTCTGTGAAGTGGTGTACCGTTTTTGGACTACCCTTTATATAGTTCACCTTTGTAAGAGAACTTTCGGAATCCGTGGGATCGTACATTCCAATCTCAAGCCTTAATTAAAGGTCATCTCCTGTTTACTCAACCTACAATTTAATTCCTTTATTCCCATCTCTTCCGATACTTTGCCTCTCCTCTTCATCACATCTTCTCTCTCTCTCTCTCTCTCTCTTTCTTTCGTTCTCTCACCTCAAAATTCCTTCATTCAGACATTTCCCCCTCTCTATACCATAATTATATCATTGTGGGAGTTCTCTCTCAACTATATTCCCCTCCTTTGCCGCTCCATCCGCCTTCCTCCCACGCGCTTTTTCCGCCTACTTGCTTTTCCCATCAGGGCGTCCTAGCTCTTTCTTGCATCAACGTCAAAAATTTTACGCCTTTCCCACTATCCTACTTGTATTTTGTACTTTTTCTTTTTCCCCATCTCACTCCACACAAAAACACACATATTCATGCTTACACACACAAATAGGATCATCTGTATTTTGCCCGTGCACAGGTCCGTGATTATTAGTGGTTAACGTTAGATCTCCACATACTCCTATTATATCAGCAGTATTCTTCATGTCTTGATAGCTCTCTCTTCCTTTCAAATCGTCAAACAGCTATAACCTTTTCCTGCGTAATTCTTTTTTTCCATTCTGCTTTCCTTTTAACGTGTTTTTAATGGAGCCCTCATTCCGTCCGGTACGGTAAGCCTTTCTCTTTCGTATAATGTGAATAATCGTTCGATTATTTCCCGGTGCTCTTAGTATTTCTTCGATTTTAATCCCGTTCATCCATTTTACCCTCAGAATTCTTCTGGATTTTGAAAGTTTCCAAGTATTTTGTGAATTTTTTTTACTGAGTTTTCAAGTTTCTGCTCCAGCTGAAATTTGGACATTCCACACATGGCATGTTATCAATTTCTTACCTACACCTTTCATTATTTTCTCATCAGTAGGGGTTATATAACGTATATGGTTGGAATAATAAGTGTGTGTATATATATATATATATATACACACATATATGCATATATATATATATGTGCATACGAGTATATACTTACATATACACGTCTCTCTCACCCAAATCACATCCTATTTCTCAATTTCCTTTGAACTTGTTCTTGGCTTTTCAAAGTTGAATCGAGCAAGGAGTTGGCTTTTATCAAATTATGAACGGGCAGAGTGAAGGAGGGAGTGAGTGAGAGAGAGAGAGAGAGATATCTAGAGTTAGAGAGAGAGAGAGAGAGATAGGGAAGTAGTGGATGGTAGGAAGAGGGGCATCGTAGGAGTGAGAGTGGTGTCAGAGAGGGAGGGAGAGTGGTAAAAGGACTAGAAAGGAGGAAATCATTCGGGTTGAACGAACCTGGTGAAGAGATGGGAGGGGGAGAAAAGAGGAGAGTGGGGAAGGAGGGGAGGGAGTGGAAAGAGGTCCGCACATAAAAATTTGGAAAATTTTATTTTTAACGAAAACTTGTTTCCTCTCCATCGTAACTATCCCCCTCTCCCCTCCCTCCCCTCGCGGACAGATGCAAATGAGATCATTTTTTTTAATTTCTGGATTAAAACATCCGCGCGCGATCGTTAAAAAATTTTTTTCTATATTTTCCTGTGGAAATGCGGTGAGAGTTGCGATCAACCGACTTTCCAATTATCCGAATTAAATTTGGGGCATTAAAATGTCTCCCTGGAAAGAAATACTCTTTAGTTTTTCATCTCAGTTTTCATTAGATGAAAATAACGCTTTTCCGTGTTATGCCCATAAATGACTAATGTTAACATCAAATAATTAATTTAGTAAATAATAAATTAAATATCAAAGTAAAAAAGGTACTTATCTCGTGTATCTCCATTACTCATAAAAGTCTTATGAAATACTGCATCTCCATATCGATTCCCAGTTCACGTTTACAATCTGTTACCACGAATGATGGTCACCTGATAGCTGAACTGAGCATACGGCTTATCATAACCTTTTTATGGATATTAGTGATAACCGAGATAAGAACAAATTTTTTTCAACTTAATACTTGTTTATTTTTTAAATTTTCTTAGCCACGATACGAACTGGATGATTTCTACTTCTAATGTGATTATTAAATTTACAAATTGGCGACTGAGGCTCTACAATGCTTGCTGTTGTTATACTAAAAATAAGTACATTCGTTAATTATTGTATTGATACATAAAATATAACATGTATTTGAAGTACACGTATGCTCGTAACTTTTTTTTACAAAATGCCATTTTTCACAAGTTCCGACTATCTTTTTATAATATGACAACCATCTATAGTAAGTAAGTACGCCCACCGAATTAATGTTTAACGTGAATGATGGTTAAAGGTCAACTTAAAAACTGTGGTCTATCATACACTAGCAGAACATATTTTTTAACCCTAATAAAAATGTAATATCCGCGAAATTGAACTTTGAGCAAAAAAAATCTTGGGTGGATAGTTTAATTTAAATTGTCATCCAAATTGTGTTATATCATCATACATTTAGCCACAAATAATTGGCATAATATCTTCAAAACAAAAGTAATTCTCATTAATGCGTCGAAATGTGAAAGAAATGTTCGCTCAACTGGATTGGCGAATAATATAAAATAAAAAAAACGAAAATGCGAAAAATATAACAGGGTAAGCTTCCAATATTGATTCATTTAATAAAATATGAAGTTTTGTAGACAACAAGCTTCTCGCCAAGAACATTTCCGGAATAAACTATTTTCATATTAAAGATTCATCGGTACAGCAAAAGGAATACTTAATTTTCTCAATAAAAGTCTTCGCCTTCAAATAATGTTCGTAATTCATTACACAATTACATATGTTAAATTGCTTGGATTTAGAGTACGAAATCGAAGTAATTACTAATCGCAATTTTAATTCGTGATCAAGCGAATATCGTGATTATCAAATAATATTTCAGAACTAATGAACGTGTTTTTCCAAAAGTAATGAAACACTTTCAATTTATCAGCTTTATATTTAATTTACATTATTTATGCTTGTTTGCCAATTATTTTTGTTAAGGTTTATTATGAATGTAACTTATATTCAGTAAAGCAGTCATAAATTCATTTTATCGAGCAATTTATATTATTTATTATTTTAATTTTTGGAAAGTAAATTTAAAAAAAGCTTGAGGGACCTTTTTTCTTTACTATAAATGTCACCATAGTCTCCACCGTTATTTATTTATTATTTAATTATTAGCTTCAAATGCCCTTGCAACTAACAAAGGAAGAGCGAATTATCGGTTTAAGATTTCGAAAGCAAGCTCCCGCAAGCTCTAAAATTCCGTGAAATTATCGTATAATTTTGAATAAACTGGATTCCTTCGCAACGAAACAGGATTAATTGTGATGGCATTAGTCAAAAGTAAGACGAGTCCCAAAATGTTATCATTGATGAACTCGAACAAGATGTTGAGGCGTCTACTCGTAGAATATCGAATTAATTAAGGGCTAGTGTACAGTCTGAACGTAAATTTAACCACCAAGCTGCATTTAAATTTAAATTTAAAAAAACAGTTGCGTTTATTTGAAAATGCTCTGTATACTATTTTAGTATTTTATAACTTATCTGGTCTCGTTATACTCGATAACGCCTTAAATTTTAATTCGACTAAAAATAGAATTCTATATACTCGGTTTTCGTGTTTGTTTGTTTAAGTGTAATCCCTTCATCAAAGTTATTGATAATCGCCAATGCTATGTTTTATTACATTCACCAGTTAACATGACTCGTATATCACCTTATAAATTATCGGTTCCTATTAAAAATTCGAATGCCTTCCGTACTAATTTTCTAGCGCACGAATAACATAAATCGGGATATTATATTGAATTTATTTACTGTTTTACAAACTGATAACGCATTTTTCCTCTCATTATTTGACGAGAAAGATAAAAAAATGACACTACGTTCATTTCATTGACAGCGCCCTGTTTATTTTATTTTACGATTTACAGTCCGCGTAAATGTGTCTAAATGGTCGATTTTAGTTCCAATGATGAAGGAGCATCGACCTCGGATATAAAAGTACAGACGAATGAAAGAGTACTTTTTTAGCCTGTTTTCCTTCGCGGAGGAAAATATAATGTGGAGTGCCCGTTCGTCATCATAAAGGGATAACACACGGGTAGCGCCCCTGTGGGCGGCTACCCGCATTACACTCCGCCATGCGGTCTGCCACCCTTCACGGCGCACACAGTACCATCAACGGCTACTATGTACTGAGTCTCTGTTTGTGGAGAGGAACGCGGACTTCCAGACAAGATGATAAAGCAAAGACCGAATCACAAACGTAAATAGGACCGTCTCGCATTTAACTGCGGGTGGTACTATTTTGCTCTATAAGGTCTTTTGGTTATGACTACTCCGACCCATCAAAGGGAAGGAAAGTTTTAATTATTTATTTATTTTAATATAATCTTATAAACGGCCATAATTATTAAATAGAGAAATTAGTTAAACGGACGCTCATGAAACATGAATAATTATTGATCATACCAATTATAATAAGTAATAAGGCAGATGTGACATATGTTTTCAACAGGTGCGCCGCAAAAATTTGGACCGATTTAAGATCGGTTAACAATATTTTTTAAAATGTCGCAAAAACATAGCGAAAACTTAATATCTTATAAAAACCAAATGAATATTTCAATAAATTGCTATTAGTAAATAATATAGAATATCCTCATGGGTTTGGAAAATTTTTTGTAGTTTAGATGGACCGCGGATAATTTTCTTTAGCTTAGGTGTGCCTTATTATCTTAAAGGTTGAGATGCCCTATTCGATAGAACATAGGAGAGAGGAAATTAAAGAAAGGAAAGAATAGAATTAGGGTCTGTTTACTGCGTTACGGAAAAATTGTTTTGAGGTTTTCAGTTTTGCCATTTACTCATTTTTATGGGCAAATAATCCAGGTAGAAAACTGCAGTTAAGGATGTTAGAATTTATAAGAAACGAAGATTCATTTCATGATCTAAACTGGATCTATAAATTTTGTTATGGTGCAGATATATTATGATATATGCACTACCCTATCGTAAATCATGAAATGTGAGTTAATTGTAAAATTTCGGTAATATGTAATTATCGGGGCATTAATTATTAATCATTATCACGCAAAAAATCCTAATATTAATGTTAAATGAGGAAAGATTTTTCATAAATTTATAATTTCATTTACGCTTCCACACGCAATAACTGTTTTTATCCCCTTCTATCATCATACCTCGTGGCTATAAATCACATTTTTATTCTTGTATAAATTTTAAAATCCTATAAGGTTTCTCATTTTTGAACTCAGATATTTTACTTTGAAATTCGAATTCCGCTTTTATTCTTATATTGTCTGATCTATAACGGTAGCCATATGTAATTATTTCACACGGGGTAATTTGCCTGTCAAAAATGAGGAGCGGGGGCAAATTAAGTATTAAATTAAAATAGTTCTAGACATACACCTTAGTTAAGAGTTAATATATTAAAGCAACTCAAAAACTGATATTATAGGCGAAATTTTAAAAATTCAAGGAAATAAATTGTAACCATTTAGTAATAATTATAACTGAATAATTCGCAACGTTGATTGAAGCTATGCCATTTTTAATATTCTTCGTTTTAGAAAACCTATCGCGACACAAAAGCACGATTGTATATAATAAAATCGGAAAATTATTCGTTGCTACATAAACACAACAGAAACGAAATACTAGTGCATATCAAATAAAAGCCGAATTAAAATTTTTCGTTTTAAAAATGTTATTCATGCAGTCGCAGATTGATTTAGCGTTAAGATATGTAGTAATATTTTTAGTACAGCCTTCGTGGAACTCCGGTATTCCCTTGAAACCGATTCCCTCTTATCCTTAAAAATTGTATTGTTTCCATTTCGAACGCCTGGAGTATTTAGGATTTTATTTTAAAATCCATAGTTAACTTCCATGAGAAGCACTCATTTCTTGCACTAACAGAGAGATGTTTTTTTCTTAAGATAATAGTAAAACTCAGGGAAAAGTTTTCACCAGAAATTACCTTGTTTAAGCATCGCCGCAGGCATTCAATAACATGGAAGTAAATAAATAAACAAAACTGTAGCACGGAAGAAGCCTAGATATTTTATTTTTTGACCTTAAGGCCATTAAATAGGGAAGCCGAATAAAGTCAATTTTATACGTTTATAAACACTTATTCTCATGAAACATGAGTTTTTCGGGAAAATTTTGAATCTTTATTTGCAAAACCAATACGCTAAAGAAAACACATTGAAAATGTTATTACGTTCAAAGTTTATTTGTAAGAACAGAAATACGTTATTTATTTATTTATAAATGTACACACTCCATTAATTCCTCTTTTTTAGTTATCGCTATTTGATAGAAAACCATATCTTTTAACCAAAACAACTGTATTCGCTTACATTGATAATCGCCATTCCCTTTTGGTGTGTAAAAGTATCCAAAAAAGGAACAAACATTATATCAGTATATACTTCATTTTTCTTATTTCCAAAGGATAAAAGTAATTTCCTGTATTGCATATATATTATAAACCATTCGAACTGCGGGAAAACTTTAATTTTTAATAGAGGTCCTCCTTACATTGCGCAAAGTAGTATGACACGAGCGAAATGTGTGATACAGTGGCTATCGTCAACAACATTACAGAAAAGCGTCAGAAAAGGATACGAAGATGAATAGAAATTTAAAAAGAATGAGGCCTTTGGAAAGAATAATAATAGATGGGATAAGGAGCGAATAATTAAGGAGCATCACCACTAAGCCTTTACTCTTTTTAAGATTCACGACGAATATATATATATATATATATATATACCCAAGTACACGAACTGTGTATTGTTCGTGATTCTTAGCCCTATGAATAACAAGCTATTTTCAGTCCCATGCTCTTCCAAGAGTTTCATACACCCACTATCTAAGATGTAATAAAAGTCATAGAGTTCTTTTTTAGTTATTTTAATATATTTAAAGATATTATAGAAATATAAATATACATTTTTCATAACTAATATGATTCTCTTAACATGTTATAAACACATAAATATTCACGAAAGGATTTTTTTACATTTATCGTCGTTAAGTAGGCACGCTCAATTTTTTTACGATAAGAGTGCAAACTACTCTCAAATCATGGAAATAATAAAAAATTAACAACTAGAATGTCGTGCTCCGAGTAGTCTGCCGCACCACATTTCACATATACAACATGTTTTCGGCTACCCGTGTTTCATAGCGGAGTACAATTGTCGCAAATAATCGAACAAAGAAAGGATATGCATAAAAGCGATCGAAAACTACATCTTCTTGCTTATAAAAAGGTTATGGACAGCGTATTTTTTTTAATTTCGCGAGTTTTATTACAGCGAAATAGACGAAAAAAAGTGTGGCTCCTTAGAAGGCCCTCCCCTTGGCATTTCAATGGTTAAGAAAAGGGTCTGGTTGTCTTTGTCTTTTGAATCGCATTGAAAGGGTTAAGGTTTCCTAAAAGCCATGTCTTTAGATTAATGGACTAAAGTCTTCTCCATCCAAAGTGAGTCCACTTAGAGATGTTTGTACGTATATATACAGACGCGCGTTTTACCTTAATCTAATCCGTGGAATATGCGCTGCTTACTCATAATTAACGCGAGTAAGACTAGAATTTTCTTTAAATTTTTTCGCTTAATAAACATTTTTTCGAGTACTTTTCATAAATTTTAATCTCAGAAGTATTTTTCATTTCATGTCGTAAAGTAAGTCTTCAAATACCTTTTGAGAAATTCTTGCCGCTGAAAAAATTAAAACTCCAGCGGTTCATCTAAAATTTGAACCAAAACTTAGGCTCAAAAATCTTTATGTGAATCTTGAAAGACGTTTTTACGCGAACATTTATTATAAAAAAATTCCTTGGGTTATTAAAAACCTTCGAACGGAGTTCAAGTTTTTAATGGCAGCGATGCATTTCACGATTTTTAAAAAAATATTCTCTCATCACGTAATTAAAAAAAAAAGACGCCGTTCATCAACGTTACCGGTGCTTTCATAGTTTTAATTCCAACTATCCGTCCAACTTTTAAACAACCAGACTCTACATCTCCACTTCCGCTAAATTCCCCCTCCGTCATGGGTTTCGCCTATCTCCTTAATTTCTCCCATTCCCCGCTGCCGCCCGACACTGTAGTTCTGTGATGCTTGTCCATTTCTCCCCACTTTATATCTTTCCAGCGTCCGCCATCTCATATCCTAATAACATAGTATCTGTCTTTCTCATTTCTCTCTCTCTCTCTCACACACACAATGTGGCTTAATACCGAGCCTTTGCTACGTCTAAAACCGTTTACAGTCTCCAGGAGATATGTCCGTTTGCGTGTATGGGAGCAGGTTTGTTAGAGACAAAGTCGAAAAGACGGAGAGCTTTGAAGTCCTTGAGCTGACTAAGAAATCTGTTTCGCCACTTACGGTTTTCTGTCCCCTCCTCCCCTCCCCTTTCATCCATCTTCTCGCTCCGTGTTTTCTCTCTCTCTCTCTTTCTTTCCATATCTCGCCCTCTATTCTTTATTTTTTAAGACGGAATCCATAATCTTTTTTTTAAAAAAGACCCATTCTTTTCGAAATTACCATTATTATTTTTTAAAAAAACATCAGGTCGGTTGATGGCGAAGTTAGGAGTCTTAAAAAAAAGAACTTTTTTTAATTTTTTAATCTGTCCTCTGGCGGAATTTGTATAAACAAAGATAGGAAAAAATGTGATTCGGAAAGTTCTTGATGGCGTCAATTAACTCGAAGACAGGGGGAAAAAACGAAGATAATACTTAAAAATTTGCCTTCGCAAATAATGAGATGCTATCTGGTATGATCTTTCGATGCACAGTTTTGTCGATGTTTTTTTGACGTAAATGCGCCAGTCTGAATTCGTTAATTACTCAAATGACGTAATGACTCCGTGCTTCCTCTCGATGATAGAGAATATTTGAGTTATTCGGCACGTCGTTATAATTATTTTCGGAAGCCTTCTGCCGAATTAATTCCTCGAATATAACCATCCGTTGGATTCGAAATCTGCTTACGAAAGCAGAGATGCACGATTTGAATTTGAAATTCAAAATCTATAATCCGTTAAGGATAAACTTCAAAAAAATATATCCCTCTAACAGATTATATTTTTTCGTCGTCCACGTCCAAATCCATTTCCCTCTGAATTTCCTTTCCAAACCAAACAATTTTTTCTCAAAAAATATAATAATCAACTGAACCTGTTATACAAATAACTTTAAACTCGGGCATTTCCAGATTTGTAAGAGGGTCGACCCATGACGCAAAGAAAACATTTCAGACATCATAAATTCCTAATGCCACGCTTTTCCATTTTCGTAAACATTTGTAATAATATAGATTGGGAAAATATGTTGATGATTATTATTATTTTGTCTATAAATTAACATTTAGATATATGAGTTAAATAATAAACTATATATTGAAGCATAGGTTAAGTAACCACTTTACTTTTTAACATAATCTCCTGCTCTACCAATACACTTCTTCCTTCACGGAACTATATTTCTCTAGGATTGCCTTCTGAACTTCTCATGCTCCATTTTCGAAATTCATCGACAATGTTAGGTACAGATCAGATGCTCATATTGAGAGCCTAGCTCAATTATTTCAGATTAATGCGCCTGTTTTCTCGAATGAGTTTTTCAATAGTAAAAATATTTTCATGCAAGACTATGCAGTTAGACTGGCTAGGTCGAGAACCATCTTCGAGGCCGTTGACACCTTTATTTTACTTTTAGACTAATTCATACATTTTTTCGAAATAAAATTAGCATGTACTTTAATCATTCTGTAGCGAATTTCACAACGTTTAACTCCTGAATTAAAACAATCCGATAACTGCTCACAGATCAATCTTTCAGGATCTGTAGCAATTTTTAATCGCCAATATTTTGTATTCTTAGCAACCGGATGGCTGATGCAGTCAGTGGATGCTAATAGAAGCAAAGTAACTTACGCAAACAAAATATTTTAAATTGAATTAAATATTTACAAAGAATTATTCACTTTTGCTGTTTTCCTCTGAACCGCTCTCTTGTATGTATGTTTGTATGTGTATAAAAATATGCATCGACAAAACAATAAAATGCAAAAACGTAAACGTATTAGCAAATTGTTTTTCCTTAAGTCTTAACGAATGACATTTGCATCACAAGAAGTTAAAATGAAAAAACAAATAATCGAACGAACAAAAGGGCGGCATAAAAAAAAGGAAACTTCATTAATAACGACGTCCAATTCAACATTCACTTTGCAAAATGTCCTTTAAAGAGTTCTTTTTTATCGTCAATCCGTCCATTTTCCTCTTCTCCCTGGACCATCAAATTTAACTAATAGCCTGTAAAGGGAAGAGTTTCTTTTAGCCGACAATCAAAACATGTTCGGCATAATCTCCTACTCTCTCTCTCTCACTCTCTCTCACTCTCTCTCCCTCTCTCTCTCTCTCCAAGGAGATACAGAAAAATAAATTTTTTACCCACTCGCTCATCTCCCAACCATTTAGAACTCCTTGATCTCATTCCTCCCACGCTTTCTATTCTTCCCCTCTCTCTCTCTAGTTCTCTCCCTCTCCCTCCTCTCTGGCACCGTCACACTTTCTGAGAATCTCCTCCTCATCACTCCCCAGCTCTTTATTCCCCACTTGTCCCCTTTTGGAACTCTGAAAGAGTATATTGGGAGAAGAGGTAAGGAAGAAAAAGGAGAAGAGAGAGAGAGAGGTATTGTGAGGGAGGGAGTGAGAGAGAGAGAGAGAAAAGGAGGGAAATATTCCGTTTTTGGAAGAGAGAGAGATAAAGAGAGAGCTTGCGTGGGACGCGATGAAGAAGAAAGATAGAGGAGGGAGAAAGCCCTTTTGAAATCCCTATTGCCGAAAAAACAGTTCTCTCTCTCATTCACGCCAAATGTCCCTTCATTTCCTTGCTCGTCCTCTCTTCCTCACTCTCTCTCTCTCCTTCTAGGCACGAGGAGGAGAGTACCTTCATTTTCCCGGGTCTCCACTCAGCTCTTCCCCCTTGCCACATTCCTTCCCTTTCATGGCAATTCCATCCTTTCCTCACTCCCTTTCTTTCCCTCTCTCTCTCTCTCCCTCTCTCTAACTCTCTCTCCCATCTTTTCTCTCTAGGTCTCTTTCACCACCTGCCCTACCCTTGAGGGCACTCCTCCAATATTCCGCCACTTCACTCACTCACACCCACTCTCTGTCTCTCTCCCTCCCTCTCTCCCTCCCTCCCTCCCTCAACAATTGCTCTTTTATGTATCTAGGGTTTCGCAGGTTTTTTCCACCCACGCTGTTCGCTTCGTGGGTGTTTTCCTGCGTGATCTTTTACTAGGATGGCCAAGTAAGGTCTCTCCTAGGTTTTTATCACAATTACTCCGTCTTTTAATATAAAATTTCCGAATTTGTAATATGATATTTTGATTTTGTTTTTCTATTTATTTTATTTTCTGGTTCTTTTCTGTGAAATTTTTATTACTATTTTATTCTGATTTGTAATTGTTGACTCAGGGTTAAATGTAAGAAGGGACTATATAGTCTCAATTTCGCCCTGATAAAGTCGTTTTTCTGTCCCCCCCTCTCTCCCTCTCTCTTTCTCTCAGTTTCAACTTCCTGTCACCACCCACCACCGTATCTTTCGCTCCTCTTCCTTCTTCTTCTTCACGTTTCCTTCAATCTCTCTCTCATTTACCGTCTACCCATTACTCTACCCACTCTCTTAACCTCTACCCCCTCTCCATTCTGTCCCCCCCCCCCCCCCTACGATCTCTGCTGCTCTTCCACGACTGCTTCACTTTCTCCCCCTTCATCTCTCTCACGCTTGTATATTTTTTGCCTCTCTCACTCTGCTTTTTCCTCTATCTCCCTGATCATCACTACCCCTCTCTGTCTTTTTAGGCACGTTTCTCCTCCAGCGTGAGCGCCTGTTGTCGTCGGTCTGTCCGTCTTTCCGTCCGTCCGTCCGTCCGCATGTTCGTTCTCTGCTTCTACCAAACGAATTTTCATGAAATTTGATATTAAGGACTTACTATTAAAGATAATAAGGAAATCGCATAAATGAATCACTTAAGTCAATCAGAGGTACCACTTTACTGGCAATAAAAAATGAACTTTCCGTCATATATCGTAAAGTATTGCTCATATCAAAATATTTTTCAAATAAGACTTGTAGAACTAGTAAATTCGAGTATTTCTTTTTCCGTATATTTTTATCGTAGGAGTAGCCGTTATCAATAAAATCGGACAAGAACGTCTTAAATCTAGTCGAACTTGGAAATTTTCTTGCATGGTTACTTCTTCATAACATGAACAATCTCACAAAAAAAACGTTTAATTTCCTTACGTGTGCATGGAATATTTTTAAATAGGTAGAAAATGGATTATTTATGACGAAGAAAAGGACTTTAAAACGCTACTTCCTTTACTTACAGGTATACCATTTCTTTCTAATACTCCATTGCACGAAACGTGCCCATTTGTGATAGGCTGTACACTTTCCTAACTTGTTTCTAATTTCTTCCTTTCTTTCTCACTTTCCTCGCCTATCTCTTAACTTCTCTTGTCTCCCTCATCTTATGTTTTACCATACCCTTCTCCCGTATCTCCTTTTTTTCTTTCTTTCCTTCGCCTGCTCCTCTTTTCACACTCTCTTCGCTTCCCTAATTCTCTTAAGTTTTAAACCCTACTTTATCCTCCCTCTCTCTCCCACTCTCTCTTTCTTCCTATCTCCGTTTACCTGCCTTTATCTCCCATTTAATTATTCCCCTGCATCTTCTCCCACGAACTTCATATTTCTCTCTTACCCCTTCCCCCCGTGACTTTCTTCCTCTTCCTTATTCCGTTTCGCTCTCTTCTTCGTCATTTCCTTTCTTCTCTCTTCCTCTCTTCTTTCCTCTCGCCTCTCTATCTATATTTTCCTCTCATTCTCCCTTCCTCTCTTTTCCTCTTCCTCTCTCAACATTTTTGCTCCTTCTATCTACATTTCATAGTTCATCTTATTTTCTTCTTTCTTTTGCTCTCTCTCTGTCTCTCTGCTTCTCACCTCCTTTGTTTCATTCATTCTCTTTCCCTCACTTCCATCACATCTTTCCCAACCCTTTTTTCTCTCTCTCTCCTCAACATCCCCGTCCACATAATTCCCTCTCCCTCCATACTTCACAAACCACGTCATCCCATTTCCAAAGCAAAAAGGAAACAATTAGACCCTTTTCGAACCACGTTTTGCGTGTTAAACAACCCCTCCAGCTCTGAAGCGTGATAGTGAATGGAGGAAGTGTTTTTTTATTTCGTTTTTCTTTTGTTTTTATTTTTTTTTAGACTGAAGAGATAGGGGATGACGAGAAATACTACTAGGAGAGTTTTTTTTCGGATGAGGAATGAGGGAGATAGAAATAAGAGACGGCGAGATAGGGAAACGGAACAATGGAGAAGGGGAAAATGCGAGGAAGATGAACGCGGAGTCGAAAATGAATCGCGGAACCGCACATTTATTCCAAAAAATCAAATATGTTGGCATAGGAGAACGAAAATGGCGATTACGCTTTCGTAAGATCACTTTTCTGCTTTTTTTAAAACCCTTTCGTCGATCTTTGAGGTTGATTGCATTTCATGATGTTTTTCACGAGAGAGAGAGATCTTTCTTTAAAATTGCGTTTTAATTCGCATGGGACGCGGAGGACCATTTTGTTACCGACCGGAATTCATTTCCTTGATCCTCTTATTCACCTTCAACCACTCAGTTTTTGTTAATGTTAAAGGTTTAAATACTCGCCCTCGCGCCCGCGATGCTCGACTCGACTCGAAATAACGGCGCGGTACATAATATTTTCCAATAAACATAAATTTACACGACGCTCAAGTAGTCATTCTAAGTTAACGATTTTTATTAAGATCGACATTGCTTGAGTCTCATGGAAATAGTTTTATGGTTTTTCAGTTCGAAAAGCATCCAAACGCAGATTTTTAAAAACTGGATTCACCTTTAAGAAAAGAGATATAGATGGATAAATTATTATGTCATATAAAATGTGAAATATAAGGCTGTGATCTTACGATATTCTACATTCTTCCACCTCCTTACACAACCTCGAAATTTTCTTATTTTACAGTGGCATGGTTACCGTTTTAATACATTTTTAAAACTTGCTCTTGAGTTATAATAATTCATTGATTGGTCCACTCAAAGACCACCTTGGCAAACAATGAAACCTCCACTTCATATGAACTTAGTTTACAATATATTGGTTGCCGAAATATACCTATGCTTGCTTTAATATATCTGTAAATATGCAGTGCTTAATTTGTAGCCAAATGATAACGTAAACGCATAATCTTACCTAATCAAACCACTCAGAGCAAAACCGGATAAATAATGAGATCTATAGATCTTTACCAAATATAAAGTATGTAACTTGGAAAGGGTAAAATTAAGAAAAACAATATTGTACAAATCAGACGCTGACCCGCAAGAGGGAGGTTGAAATGTACAGACATTCACCAATTTTTAAATTCTTGTAACTTAAACATTTTTATTCATAACATTTTAGAAACTTCCTTTAAAATAAGTGAGGGAACGCCGTTCCCTTACGTTCCCTCAGAAATTAAGCGCTGTATATATCACGGGTCGGAAACGTTTTTCTGTTGGGTGCCACTCTTTATCAATATTCGTAATCCGTGACCCTTCACGCGTGCCACCCTTAAATTCGTCTTCTCCGTAACGCTTAGGAAAAGCGGTTCTTATATTATAAGCAATACTGAATGTAATGCGGTATCATTGAAATACAAAATAAAACAAATAAAAGTGAATTGATTTAAAAAAATACGTACTTTTCGTAATTATTCTTTGAAATGTCGTGCCACTTAAAATCTCTTCGCGTGCCATAGGTTTCCGATCCCTGTTATATAAGCGTTATGTATTATTTTTCGTGTGTCTTGGCACCCCCAGCGACTCTCCAATTTTAGTAAGTGTCCAATGTACTCCCTCCAACACTTTGCCCTCTTTATTATTACCTTTCCTTTTCCTTAAGTATATCATCATCGTAAGTAGTCTTTCCGTAGACAGGTCCGTGATTATTCATGGTTACACTTGGTTCTCCATGTACTCCTATTTTCCGCAGTTTTCTTCATGTCTTGATAGCTGTCTTTCCCTTTCAAGTCGTTTATCAGCTGAAACCTTTTCCTACCTCTTTCTCTTTTTCCATCCAGTTTTCCTTCTAGAACTTCTTCTCTCCTCAGGTAATGTCCAATCCAGTTCGCATTCCTCTCTTTCCTAGTCTGTGTAATCGTTCGCTTCTCTCCTATTCTTCGTGGTACTTCCTCGTTTTTCACCCTATCTGTACATTTAATCTTCAGCATTCTTCTCCATGTCCACATCTTGAAGCTTTTCAAGTCATTTTTCCTTAGCGTCCATGTTTCCGCACCATACAAAGCTATACTCCATACATAGCACTTATCAACTTCTTGGGGATATCCTCCTCTATATTTCCCGTTAGTAGGAGTTTCTTTCTTCTGAAACCGGCTGTTGCTTTCATTATTCTAGTCCTGATTTCATCGGTACATTTTGCTTCTCTCGTTATGATGCTTCTAAAGTATTTATCATCTGAAACTTTTTCTAATATCTTTCCTCCAGTACTTATGTTCAAATTTTTTCTTCTTTACTTGATATTCGTATGACCTTGGATTTTTCTGTATTTATTTTCATACCGTATTTTCTAACTTTTATTATTAGACTATTTATCATTTTCTGGAGTTGCTTTTCCTTTCTTGCTAGAAGTACTTGATCATCCGCGTATTTCACTGTTCTTATAATCCTTCCTCCGATTTTGAAATCTCCCGTGCCTTCTAACGCTGCCTGCATTAGCCTCTCTCCATATATATTGAATAGAATAGGCGATAGAAAACAGCCCTGTCTTACTCCTCTACCGATATGTACTCCGCTGCTGTCCGCATTCTCCAACCTGACCTTTACAACTTGATTCACATACAGATTCCTAATCAGTCTCCTGTCTTTCCAGTCTACACTTATATCCTTTAATATCCTCATCAGCAGTGCCCAATTTCCTCTATCAAAGTCTTTCTGCCAGTCGACGAAACATAGGCAGCAATATTGGCTGTACTCTATTGCCCTTTCTGATATGATTCCCACTACATCGATAGCATCTCTAATTCCTCGTCCTTTTTTTATCCGAATTGATCTTCCCCTAGCATTTCTTCGGCCTTTTTCTCTAGCCTTTTATGAAGAATCCTCGTGATGATCTTCGAAGTGTGTGACAGTAGGCTTATCGTTCTTTAGTCTTTACACAGACTTCAAGTACATCTGCCGGTATTCCATCGCTGCCTGTAGCTTTTCCTACCTTCAGTTCCAGTATCGCCTTTTCTACTTCGCTTTTCATAATACTTGGTCCCAAGTTGTCTTCTTCAATGTTATTCTCTTTTTCCATTTCTATTTGTGTAGATCCTGCCTGTTTGTAGTATAGTTCCTTAATGTATTCTTCCCATACCTGTGCTATATCATTTGGTTCTGCGACTATTTTTCCATATGTATTCATAATTTGGTTTGGTTTGTTTTCCATATTTCTAAGGCAATCTTCTAACTTCGTGCTGAATGCATCTTTATTTTCTTTCAGTTTTTCTAAATCCCACGTTTGTCTTCCTCTTCTCGTTTTCCATAATTATTTACGCTTTATAGTTACATCGACTATTAGAAAGATGTGATATGAATCAATTTCTTATCATTTTTATGCTGTTCCTGAATGTTTGTTTTACTAGGATGTAATGTATTTGGCATCTCATTCTATCTCCTGGGCTTTTCTATATGTACGGCCTTCGTTTGTGTTTTCTGAGCCATGTATTAGTCAACACTAGGTCGTTATTAACGCAGAATTCTACCAGTTTATCCCCTCCTCGGTTTCTTTTCCCAAGTCCTTATTGACCGAAAACATTTTCTTCTTGTCCATCTCAAACTATGCTGTTCCAATCTCCCATTATTATGCAGTTTACCTTTCCTCTTCCATCTTCGTAAATCTCGTTAATTTGTTCATACATCTCCTCGAATTATTCTTCTTCGTGAGCGGAGATAGCATATATATCTGGATTATCGACATGCCTACTGGGACTGCTTTTAGATTTATTGCCATCAACCTATCCGTTGCTATTATTTTTGTCACGCTCTTCATCATATCTTTCCTTAGTACCAGAACTACTTCCCTCGTCCCACCTTTTCCTCCTGAGTTAACTGCCGTGAATTCTTCCGAGTCGAACTACCCTTCTCCTTCCCATCTAGCTTCACTCAGCCCTATGATGTGAATCCTATTTCTTCTTTCAGGTTTCCTGGCTTCCTCATGGTTTGTACATACCAAGTATACCTATGCGTAAGTTACCTTCGACAAATGCTTTCCTCAAGGCAGTCCCCGCTCGGAGATCCGATTGGGGGAATATTTTACCTCCGGAATGTTTTACCTCGAGAGAACTCATATTGTCCAACCATATAATCAGCACTAGTGAATTGTAATGTGGTAGTTTCTCTCTTGCTTTCCACAGCGCAGTACTGTAGCCGTTCAAATCGTCCCGATTACGCCTACAGGTCTATTGAATATAGACCCAGCCAACATAATTTGTTTTCTGCTCTATACCATACTGACAGTACTGCTACCTACTGACAGGCACCGATGATAGTTTTTTATTACTGAATTAATGCATTTTTTTGTTAAAAAGCTCCATTCGCGGGGATCGAACTCCGGAACTTTGTAACGGGATGCCGACACGCTAACCACTACACCACAGGTGCATACACACGCATACAAACACATGTACATACATACATACACACATACACACATACGTACATACATACATACATCCATACACACACACACACATACATACACATATACATACATACATACATACATACATACATACATACATACATATATATGCATACGCATACACATATACCTCTTTGCAGTCCAAGATATTGGTAAAAACTCATCGGTTCTCTCGTTCAATATATCAGCATAAACAATATCGTGGGCTGATTATCGAGGCATCAACGTCGCCTTTTGTTATTCCGGGGAAACCTTCCTTATTTCATTAATTTCCGATGAATGATAACATTCCGTGCGCTATCTGGGGCGCACTCTTTTCGCAAACGAGGAAGAATTGTATCGATGATGCAGATGACAATCGAAATCACCGGAAAGAGTGAATTATGCGCTACAGTCCATTCTGCCGCGGATTTATCGCCTCGCGAAGCGCCGTCCTTTTTTGCGCAAAAAGAACGAAAGAGGAGAAGAATTTTTCAAATTCTTCTTTAGTCGCTTAGAAGACAAGTGGAATTTTCGCATGGGCAACGAAAAAAAAGTCTTCAAAGCTAAGGAAAGCATCGTTAGTTTTCGCCTGTCTCTCAAACCTTTCGTGCCATACTTCTCACCGCGGAGATATGAACGCCGTTACTTTGGGTTATGCAACAGTTTAAAGGATTCTTGTAAATATATTTCATTCCTTTAGCGTTTTTACTTGTCGCAATGACCGCTTTTACGCGATTAGTTTGGCGTTTTTCTTTATTTTTAATTTATTTGGTAGTAAGCAAAGTTTTCCTGGAGGTATTTCGGAGGACGATAAAAGATCAAATAACATTCCTTTCCGGGCCCTTGAAAAATCAGTGACTTAAATTGCATCACAGAGACAATCTTCCTCGAGTGAACATTTTCTGGCGAGGAAAATACACAAGCGTGGATCATACACAGCGTTCCCCGTGTGTTTTTTATATATGTATATTATATATTATATATGTATATTATATATTATGATCGTTTCAAATACGGTGGAGAATTCAATTACAATTTTTCGAAAAGCGCTTCGCTTTTTATATACCGAATTTTCCTAAGAAAGAGAGAGAGAAAATAAAACAAGTCGGTTTTTCTCCTAAATGGCCTCTTTCTCGTGTTTTTTATATAAATAAATGAAAAGCGGCCGGTTCTTTTACTATGAGGCAAAACTGCAAAATATCGCCACATACCCTCCATCTGCGAAAATAAACTTTGTTTAGGGAACGTATTAAAAAAAAATAATCCGGATTTTTTTAGCGCGCGCGCGCACCCCCCCCCCCCCCCCCCCCACACACACACACACACACTTATCGTTTCAAAATAAATTTTGTAAGGCGTAAACATTTTTTAATTCCGCCTAAAACATTTCAACGTAATGTACGATATATGCTCCTTCCGCGAGTTTCCGAAACGAAATAAAAAAATAAATTGCTCTTCCGTTTTTGGTCGTTGTGTGTTCCTTTTAAAACGTTGGCGACTGGTAATTTAAATCCATTGGGTCCTTTTTCTTTATATTTCGCATATCTGTGATTTTATTTTTAATATCTTTCCCGAAATATTAAAGTTTTTACATATCAATTAGTACGCTTTTAATCATTTTAATTCTAAGGTTAAGAATGCCACCTTGCGTAGCAGAATCATGCAGAACATCAAATATATACATAAGTAATCTTCCTATTCTTGTTTTCTGCATTTTTTTGTGTATACTATTATTTCTAGTCCTGAGTACACAGTTTTCTATATCGTGTGCTATTTTATGTCATCTGTAAGCCCACCTTGATGATCCTTCACTGATACTTGTTAATGTTCTTTTCCTCGTCTTCTGCGTCATAAAGTACGGCATTTGCTTTTATCACCTTCAACAGGGCGCAAGTGCTTTTTCTCATTAGAGAACGTCGAAAATTTTGTCCTAAAACTAATGCTTTCGGCCCAAACCCCATATCAAGTGTCGTACTTCAACCCCGTTTAGCAGATTCCTTATTTCAAGGTTTCGTCATAAGCAGACACATAACTCCTCTCTTTGAAACACTTTTTATTTACACCCATAAACAGGGCCGACCCGAGATATGGGCGAGCCGGTCGGCTGCCCGGGGCGCCAAAGTGTTGGTGGCGCTATCCCGATCATGCATTACTTGCTGGTGAATAAATATTGGACAACAATTTATACCGTGGAAAAGGTTGGAATATTGATGGCATTCCTTTTATTTTTTCATTATCGGTAAGTTTTACAAAGCGATGAAAGAATTAACGTATCTTTTGTAATTATCCCAAAAACATTTACGGAGGGGGCGCTGAAGTGCTATCTCGCCCGGGGCACCGAAATTCCTCGGGCCGCCCCTGCCCATAAATACTTTTATTCTGCCGTATTTGAAGTTTTACGGCATTTTAAGATACTACAACATGCCGAAGAATGTTACTTGATTTTCACGATACCTATGTATCGTCAACAATTATAATTCCGTCACAGAGAAAATTTGATCTTTAAACCAACTAATAATTTTTTAAAATCGTATCGTTAAACATAAACAAGCACAAATATTGAAAAATATAAATCGTTAATAATGAAATTGATCAAATGAAAATCGATAAATAGGACGTTTAAAATACGGAGATCTCCGTCACCGGTCTTCAACGTTTTAATTCGTTGCCATATGGAATGGAAGGAATGGTAATAATAAAGGTGGCAACAGGGTTTCGGAGGGAGCCCAGTGGACACTTACTTAAAATTGGAGAGCCGCTGGGTGCGCTGAAGACACATGAAAAACAGGAACACACGAAAACCAACACAAATTTGAAGTTTTCCGGCAAAGGCCCTTCCTCAGCGACGGAGAAAAACGCACCTACTCACCTTACTTAGGTAAGTGTCCACTGGTTCCCCTCCAACACCTTGTTGCCACCTTTAAATCATCATCATAGATAGTCTGTCCGTAGACAGGTCCGTGATTATTGATGGTTAAACCTGGTTCTCCGTATATTCATATTTTCCGCAGTCTTCCTCATATCTTGACAGCTCTCTTTCCCTTTCAAGTCTTCTACCAGCTGAAACCTTTTCCTACCTCTTTCTCTTTTTCCATCCAGTTTTCCTTCTAGCACTTCTTCTCTCCTCAGGTAATGTCCAATCCAGTTCGCCTTCCTCTTTCTGATAGTCTGTATAATCGTTCGCTTCTCTCCTATTCTTCGTAGTACTTCCTCGTTTTTCACCCTATCTGCCCGTTTTGTCTTCAGCATTCTTCTTCATGTCCACATTTCGAAGGTTTATACACACACAAACATATACACACACATACATGTACACTTACATATAGTATATACATTTAGCTAGACACACATATGGAAGAGGAAAACGGCGCCATATAAATGCGTGTAAAAACATGAGATGGAGGAAGGAGTCTCTGGTGGCTATGTAACACACACGCACACATACGCACTCACAAACGTACACACACTCACAGACGACACCCTCATCCCCTTCTGAGAACGCATTATATTCAGGTTTGAATTCTCGTGGGAGAAGATTTACGACTGTGGAGGTTGTCTCGGCCTAGAATTGGTTTCTTTGTGAGTGATATATTGGGTAAAAGTACGCTGCCCTTCAGCGCGGAAGAAGGAGAAGGAGAGAGCTCTAGTTTTTTTAAAAAAAGGAGAATATGGAGAGCGAAAGAGACTAGGGAGAGAGACGGAGAAAGAGAGAGAGAGGGAGAGCGATGAATCACTCTTTAAAAAGGTGTCAACAGTCGTCGGGGACGGATCTAGAGAGGCGGAACAACTTCGCGCGCCACCAAGCGAAGAATTTAATTCCCGCGTCGGAATGCACGCGCTTCCCGAAAGGAAGGTCGTGCCGTTCGGACACGCAAATATGTGTAAGGAACGTCTTTTTTCTTTATCGTTTTGACCATTCGCTTCTGCATGAAATCACCTTAAGGTTACAGATCGAAACTGTATGAATGCATGACGTGAATGTTCGAGTCCAACTTTTTGTCTATCTTGCGAAAATTTTGTAACTTATCGTTTAAACGTTTTGGTTAAACTGTAAAAATCGTGATGCGTCTGTGATACGTTTTAATAACGTTCAATGCGATGCGAACTAGTTGAAATTTTGAAAAAAACAGACATATATTTAGCGCTTAATCTTCTGCGAGTATCATTAACGATTACTACTGTGGGTGTCAGTGATTTTAAATCGCTACCAAAATCTGCGAAAGGATAAAATTGTGTTTTTAGTTCTTTCGCAGTATTTAGGTACTGGTTTTCCAGCACAGCAAACGATAGTATATTTCAATGTTAAATTTCTGGGTTCGTTGAAAATACTCGATACCCGAGGACGAACTTTGAATTTTTATACTGAAATACTATTACATAACTTGGCTGTTATTTCCGCTGCCAAATTACGTCGAAAGATACAATGGTGAATCGGCATCCTAAAGCTATGCTCCATAATATTAAAGCGACTATTGTCGATTCAGTGGTTGAATTTTATCTATTTATTTATATATGTATTTATTTATTATGCATCTGAAAACAGCACGGAGCATTTTACATCAGAACGGTTACACAATAAATTATCATAAAACATAAAATAACATGAAGGTTATATAATTGGTTAACAACAAATAACAAGTCACAAATAGCAGATATAAAAGAATTAATAACAAAATTATAAGAAGAGACGAAAGGGAAAAGGGAAATTTGGGCTACTGAGAAAGGAGTGAGTTAGTGGCTGGCTATGGTAGATGAAAATGATGCGGAAAAGATATATATTGCAGGAAATTTTGATACCAAGGAGTTGTAAGCGGAAGGAATACGGAAATACATTGAGCGTTGGGAGAGAGAAAGGCGGAATGAAGGAACATGCAAAAGATTTTAAGGCGAGTAGAACGAGACGGAACATGAAGAGAAAAGAACGAGAGTATATTATGATCCCGACGGCAACCTTTAAGAATATAGTTTAAGAAAGTTAGGTCGTTAAGGTTTCTACGCTGTGTAGGGGAATTTATGTTTAACCGAGAGCATAATTGTTCATTAGAATAATTACGAAGTGTAGGATTACGATGTCGTACTATTGCAAGGAAGAAGTTTAATGAGCGGCCTAAATATTTAAATGAGTGGGAGCTGCAGTAGACCAAATGGGGGAGCAGTAATCCAATACTGGCAGAACACATCCGGTGAAAACAGTCTTTAGAGCCAGGGGATCAGTAATTTCGGTGAAGTGATAAAGAAGTCCAAGGAGTGACATAGACTTAGAGGATATTTTGTTAATGTGCTTAGCAAAGGATAACATGGAGTCGAACGTGACTCCTAAATCAATATGAGAGGATACAACTGGAATAATATTGTCACAGATCCTATAGGACGTGATTAAAGGGGAGATACGCAAAATAAAGGAGATTGTTTTTGATTTAGTATGGTTTATTTTTAGACGCAAGGCATCACACCAGCTGGAGAGAGCATCAACCGCTTTTTGGAGTAAAAAAGCGTGGGTAATATCAGTTACTTGTTTGTAAACTTTACTGTCATCTGCGTAAAGGAGAATGTCACACTTATGTTGCCTCACAACTTCAATAATGTCATCTATAAATAAAACAAATAAGACAGGGCCCAAAACACTACCCTGGGGAACCCCTGAGGCAACTGGAGCAAAAGAAGAGGCAACGCCATCTATAACAACGCGCTGCGTACGACATGTTAAAAAACCTGTAATAATATTGCCTAACCTAAAATATTAAAGCGGTGGTGAAGCTTATATGACAGGAGTGAGTGATCAACGGTGTCAAAGGCTTTCGAGAAATCTATGTAACACACATCAAGTTGAGCAGACGATTCAAAAGCTGATATTATTTTGTGTTAGAGAACAGAAAGATTGGTTTGACATGAACCCTCTGGAAGAAAACCATGCTGACTTTGGGATATATGTGGTAAAGTAAAATACAGGAGGCGATTATTAATAACTAGTGTAATGCCCGTTGAAATGTCAATGGGAGTAAAGATTCGATCGTTCAAGCTATTTATGGATATCAATTTGGCATCAGAAACATAAATTGTATTGAAAGTCATTTCCCTCTCCTTCATTCCCCCTCTTCCACTCTCTTCCCCTCTGTCCTTTCCCACTCCCTCCCTCTACTTCCCTTTCCTTCCCTCTCTCACCCTCCCTCCCTCTCCCTCCCTTTGTCCCCTCCCTCTCTTTCGTATTAAAAGCAATCAAAGCACGTTTACACCCATAAGGATTGAAATAACAATATGATATAGAGGTTTAACAATGAAATTGGTAGGCAAGGCAACATCCCCTTAAAAATAGCTAGATTTCCACAAACTGTGTGAATTAAACGTTTAAATTGAGCTATTTCGAACTATAGACGTATAACAACGAACAGAATAAGAACCTTTATAATGCTTCATTCAAAATGGTTTACATCCAATGTTCGTAGGTAAATTCTTTCTAATTTTAATCTAAAAAAGAATGAAAGCCTGCATGGCGAAAAATTGAGTTTTAATTTATTGGAAATGGAAATTATCCCCTGGGGTCGAACTCGTATGTTTAATCTCGAGTTCGATAAATTAAAACGTTTTGTTATTATATCATAATGATATCCTGAAAATTTCATCAAATTCGGTTCAGTCGTTTACGAGATATTAAGCTTCAAAAAGCGTTACACACAAAGTGACACTGTCTTTTATATTAGATTGGATCCTTTCAAAAACTATTGAGAGAACCGGTAACACAGAAATTGTTCCGTAATTTGGTATAACATCTCTATTATGACTAGAGTAATGTTCACTGATTTCCAAATAGAGGTGAAAACACCTTCAAATAAGCACCGATTAAAAATTGTAGCTACAGGAACACTTAGAACTCCTGCAGTACGTTGGAGTAGAATTGCACTTATTCCTTCAGAGTCAGTGGGCTTTGCTGTGTGGTATAGACGCAAGAAGTCTCTGTAGACTTTCTGCGGAGTAGTGGATACGGAGGAGATAGAATGAGAGCAAACGGGACGGAGAGGGAGGAGGAGAAAAAGACGTAGAGGGAGGGGAAAAGTTCGAAGAGAAATAATCATTAAAAAGAGAGGGACGCTCAGCATTTCCGTGGGTGGTGGAGTTGAGGTTTACAATGGGAGGAATACGACTGGACTTACGTCTGGTGTTAATCAGAGTCCATAATCGCTTCGTATTCTCGTTAACATCACTAACAAGTGCGGTAATATAGTTTTTATAGTCCTGTTTCAACAAATACTTGGAGTGTCAGCGAAGGTGAACAAAAACGTTCCAGGTACGGGGGCTGGGGAATGATTTGTGAAGTTTCCAGCTTGAACGTTTGTTCTTGAGAACCGTGGCGGTTTCCGCCGTCATCCAAATGGGCATTTTCTTGGCGATTTTGCGCGTTGGAATGTAATCAGCAGTAACCCCACGGACGAGGTCATAAAATAGTTCCACTGAAGTGAGGGCATCTCCCCCATCAAGTAGGTTCCACGGAAGGAGAAAGAGGACACGGTTAATGGCATCCCAGTCCGCTTTGTGCTAAACTTTCACTTAATGGCAATAGGTTAGTATTACAGCCTATCATTTAAAGTTTAGCTTATAGATTAATTCACTTTTTAACAAGGTGCGAATTTTGACGTAATAAAGTAAGAAATCTTTTAAAAACCTCTCCTTTTTTCCAGCAACAAAAGACATAGAAATATATTTCTGATATTCTCACCCTTCAAATATTTCCCAAAGATAACTTTTTCTGAAAAAAAAAGAAATTTTCTCGTCCAATTTCGGAATCGGAGCGGTTCTTTCCTTCTCCTGAAAGCCCTATAATTCTGTACGCGAGCTATCTTTTTTTTTATTTCGGAGGCGTCGATGTCTTATAAAACGGTGGGAAAATTTTTTTTTCAACGCCACGCCCGTTCCGAATTTTCCTCATACGAGCCGTGACTGCAACCCAGCCGTGAAATCGCTCCAAAACAGTACGCCTCTCTCAATCCATGCTCAACAGTCTCTATCTCCATATCCAAGAGGGACACAAATGGCGACAAAAAGGCTCATAACACACTAATTTCCTTCCATCTCCCACTCATATCCCTTCCTCTCCTTCCGTACATCCCAAAACCTTCCTCCTTTGTTCTGCGTGTCTCGCCATTTATGGAGGGGGCGGATCCCGATCTCCTTGCATAAGAATATCGAACGAAAAGGGTTGTATTACTTTCTTATTCTTTCTCCATGTTTATGCCTGTGTGTGTCCGTCTGTATGTGTCTGTGTAACTGTGGGTGTGTGTATGTGTGTGTGTGTGTGTGTGTGTGTGTGTATTAAATACGAGATTGCGACTGGTGTTTGTAGATACATATGTGTTTATATTCTCAACTGCTAGTTGCAAACTTACTCACACACACACATATATAAACATACATATCTACAAACACCAATCGCAATCTCGTATTAAATGGTGGGGGATAAGTAGCAGGAATGAGAGGCGGGCCGCAACATAGAGAAAGAAAAAAAATAAAAGGAAAGAATTTTATCTATCTTATTTTATCGACTGGAAACGGGGGCGCAGTGGGGGTCATCTAAATAAGTTCGCGTTAATGTATTTTTTTTACCATCTCCTCTCGGGGAGAGAGAATTTTTTCCCCAAATTCGTTCTACTTTTTTATCATTCCTTTACATTTCCCTCGTCTTATCTACCTTTTTCCTTTTCCTTCCCCTTCCCCTTGATCTCACAGTCTATATCAGGGGTTCTGATGAAAAAAATCTGTACAACGTAAACTCAAGTAACTGTACGAAATTTGATCAAAATCGTGAGAGCCGTTTTTGAGAAAATCGAATTATTGTTAAAGTTGCCTAGAATAAACTAGCCTTATATTCATTTTTTGAGAAACATGAATCATGTCGTATTATTGAAGACGTAAGCTCAAGTAACTGTACGAAATTTTATCAAAATCGTTTTCGAGAAAATCGGATTGTTGTTAAAAATGCGTAGAATAAACTACTCTTAATTATTGATCAATGTCAACCATTTCTAAGTATACTCTGATCAGTATGATAAAACGCCTAAGTACGAGATTTCATTCATTTTCGCTCTACCGTTTAGTCCCTAGGGTCGCGAACAGACAGACCCACAGGCAGGCAGGCAGACAGACAGACGGCCTAGAGAAAAATACTTTTTCGGACTCAGATACACCTAAAACGTATAGTTCCATAAAAAAATCGAGGTCGAATTTTTTCGCGATAAAAATACTTTCTCAATATACTTCGTATATGAGAAAATAAAAATTGACGTGATCGCACGTGCGGCCACGGTGAATGTCCGGTGGCTGCACTTGTATTTTTTTTAATTTTTAGTGTTTTCAAACTCATGTGAGATCAAATTTTTTTATGAGTATTAAATAACTCATTAACGTACGTACCTCTTATAGGCAAAGAAATTTATTAAACGGAAATCTGTCTTCTACAGATAACCGGAGAGCAACTTCAAGATGCTCGTCCTTCAGTTTGTTTCGGTATTTACTTTTGAGGAAATGAAGTGCACTAAATGTACTTTCCCACATCATATTCTTTCATATTTAACTGATGTCTAATATATCGTGTTTTGAAATTTCTCAATTAATTATATAAAAAGTATCAACTATGGTTATGCCTGGTTGCTGTAGCTGGCGATTTATTGAACCGAATTTTGGCACTTATAATGACACTTATAGTCACACTTATTATCAAATTATTATCACAAGACAGACGCTCTTGCTAGTTACTCAAATATGTATTTACGATAAAATGAGTGAAAACTATGAAAACGAAGCTCTCAGAGGAACAAAACAGTGCTATCCAAATGTGAGGCGAACGTACTCCCTACTTTCAGATGCGCTCGTTTAAGAATGATTTTCATACAGCCATGCCCTATAGCTTAGTGAGTAAAACATTCATTTGCTTTCCAGAAGGACCAAACTTCTTATTGCCGCACCAAGAGAGAGAGAGAGGAATAAAGAATGGATACAGCATTTTTCTAATAAGTTATGAGACGTTCTCTACCAGCTGTTAAAGTTAAATTAACTTTTCTTTTGTATATATGCATCTGGATCATATCTCCATATTCTGAAAAGGGGGCAATTCATTCCGTCTGTTTATTAACAAAAATTCTCTAGAAGATTTAAGTCGAATTACTAGGTTAAGGATCCTGAAGAGCTGGTCTATATCGTTTATTTTCTCTCTCTCTCTCCCTCCCTCTCTCTCTCTTTCTCTCTCTCTCTCTCTCTCTAATCACTCTATTTCTAATTTTCTTTACTTGCCCGCTCTTTCATTCGTGTCATACTTTTCTCTTTCCTCTCCCTTTAGCGAATGCCTCCTCTTTATTAATCTGTTTGCCTTTCTATTTCTATCCTTCCACATAACCTCTAACTCTATCTCTCCCTCATACTTCTTTTATTTCCATCTCTCTATTCATTCTCTAAATCCTTTCAAACTAACGTATTTCGCGTTACGAATTCTATCTTTTCTCTTTATACTTTTTAACGTATCTCCTCTCTCCGCCCACTCATTATCACCTATACTACCTCCTATTTCTCCCTATACTCTCTTTTTTTCTATTTTATCCTATTGACCTCTTCATCCTCCATCTCTTCTCTCCTCCCTCCCTCTCCTCTCTCCCTCTCGTCCCTCCCTCTACTCTTCTCCCTCCCTCCCTCTCCTCCCTCCCTCTCCTCTCTCCCTCTCCTCTCTCCCTCTCCTCCCTCCATCTCCTCTCCTCCCTCCCTCTCCTCTCCAATCTCCCTCTCCTCTCCTCTTCTCCCTCCCTCCCTCTCTCTCCTCCCTCTCCTCCCTCTTCTCTCTCACCTCTCTCTCCCTCTCTCTCTTCTCCTCTCTCCCTTCGTCTCTCTTCTCCATCTCTTCCCTCCCTCCCCTCTCCTCTCTCCCTCTCCTCTCCTCTCTCCCTCTCCTCCCTCCCTATCCTCTTCTCCCTCTCCTCTCCTCTTCTCCCTCTCCTCTTCCCCCTCTCCTCTTCTCCCTCTCCTCTTCTCCCTCTCCTCTTCTCCCTCTCCTCTCTCACCGTCGTCCTCTCTCAAGCCCTTCTTCCTCTTTGCCCTCCAATATTCCTCAATTTTCTCTTGCCCTTTACCTCTCCCTCTTCTCCCGCTCCTCCCAATCTCCCTTCGTGAGAAACACTCCCAAAACCTTTGATTGCCTGGATGTATATCTGGTATGGGGATTATTTGTTATTTCCACATTCCCTCCCACAGCATTTCGATCTCCGCAAACTCCTTATCGCCTTCGACCGCGGAATCTCTCCCCCTCACCGTATACTCATACCGATCTACGCCCTGCAGCATGGGAAGATAAACGGGGAGAGATAGAGAGAGAGAGGGAAAGAGAGAGAGAGAGAGCGGGGGTGGTAAGGGGTGGGAGTTGGGAGGGAGGGAAGAGAGTAGAAGGAAGAAGGCTTTTATTGGCACGGTCATTCGTGGTCACGGCTGCTACAGGGCGAAGTTTCCATTCCCTCCGGGGGGCCTCCCACCAACGGTCATCCACCGCTCCCATTTTCGCGTTCCGTCCCGACTCCGAAGCAAGCCGCCGCCTTCTCCTCTCCCGACGGCGACGGCAGCGCCGCACGCACTCTCCGGCGCCCTTTCAAACCACTCCTGATGAAAATGTTTTACGATCGACCGCCGGTTACACCCCCCTTCTCCTCCTCCTCCCCCCCCCCACCCCCCTCCCCCCACCCACCCCATTCTCCCTTCCTCACGTTCGAAATCCACCTCGGAGAGAGGAGATCTCTCCTCGCGACCGCGGCGCCCTCGAAAAGCGCGCGGAGAGGTGAGGAGGCGTGAGTCCTGGCCGTAAAAAAAATAATATAGGCGGGGATTTTTGGGATGGAGAGAGAGAGAGAGAAAGGGTGAGGTTGAGAAGGTGTTGGGTGGAGAGGGGAATAGGAGAGGTAAGAAGGGAAAGAAAGAGATGGAAAAAAGGATAAGCGAGACGGAGGAAAAGTAAACCGGAAAGAAATTGGAGTGATGGAGAGAATGGTAAGAAAATGAGAGAGGGAGAGAAAGATACGGAGAGAAACAGAGGTAGAGAGATAGAGAGGAAGAGGGAGAGCCAGAGAGAGGAAGAGGGAGGGGAAAAGGGTGAGATAGAGTGAGAGAGAGGGTGGGGGAGCGTTAGAGGGAGAGACAGAGGAAGAGAAAGAGGGTGAGATAGAGGGAGAGAAATGGAGAGAGAGAGATAAAGGGATAGAGAAGAAGAGGAAAAAAGAGAGGGAGAGATGAATCAAATATGCAACGAAAGAGAAGAGAGTGGGGAAAATGTGGACGGAAGACCCCTTTTCTCGATCAGCAGTTCTTCAGGAGCGCCCTGGAAACACACTACACCCTCTCTTCTCTCTCTCTCTCTCCAACCGCCCAACCTCCTTTACACCCTATTTGGTTCGACCTCGAGAGAATCGCTTCTTAAAAGGGGAGGCAAATCGGATAGTGACTGCCGGAACAGCGGGTGAGATATTGGCCGACGTCCGCCAAATCTCCTTTCGCTGTAATTCTCCTCCTTCCCTTCATGTCCTTCATTCTCCCCCTCTCCCTTCCTCTATGCCTCCAAAATGCTCATTCTTCATTCTTTCGTTTCATCCTCTTTTGGACGATTTTCCTCATCGAATTTCATTTCATCCTTTTTCCCTCACTTTTTCATTTATCATACGGAGACGGAGGAAAACTTTTTCTCCGTCGCTGAGGAAGGGCCTCTGCTTCAAATTTGTGTTGTTTTTCGTGTCTTCAGCACCCCCAGCAGCTCTCCAATTTGGATGTCCACTGGGCCCCCTCCAACACCTTGTTGCCACCTTTATAATTACCTTTCCTTTTCTTTAGGCATATATATATATATATATATATATATGCTTTTTCGTGTGTTCACAGCATCCCCAGCGGCTCTTCAAGCTAGGTAAGTGTCCACTGGGCTTCCTCCAACACCTTGTTGCCACCTTTATATATATATATATACATATATATATATATATATATACACACACACACACATACACAGAATCTCTCATTCTTGTCCCTCTGGCTCTCCCTCTCATCTCTCTGCAGTCACCCTACTATCTCTCTCTTCCTTTTCTTCATACTTCTGTATCCCGTCTCCTTATATTGCCATTTCTCCTATTTGACCTATGTTTCCACCTCTCCTACAAATTTTGATATGATTCCCTCTTCTATTATCTATGATATGTATCATAGGTAGTCTGTCCGTGGGCAGGTTGTGAACATTATTATGAGTTAACGCTGATTCACTTCACGTGTTCCTAGCATTCCGCAATATTCTTCAAGTCTTGTTAGCTCTCTTTCTGTGTTACACAACATGCCATTTTTTCCTCCTCTTTATTTTTTCCATCAATTATATATATATATATATATATATATATACATATCTAAAAGATTGCAACTAGTAGTTGAGAGGGATAGGAGGGAGCCAGTGGACACTTACTTGGTGTTGTGGACGTCCATAGCGATAGAGGAAGGTTTTATATATATATATATATATATATATATATATATATATATCTAAAAGATTGCAACTAGTAGTTGAGAGGGATAGAAGGGAGCCAGTGGACACTTACTTGGTGTTGTGGACGTCCATAGCGATAGAGGAAGATTTTATATACATACATACATATATATATATACACACTCACACACCGATTCCTCTCATCGGACCACCTCCTTTTACACTAAACTTCTTCGTTCAAATCTTCCAGTCTCTCTTTAATTTTCTCTCCCCCGTCTCTCTTTCACTCTCACCGATAAACGTTCAGTGTGTGGATCGATTTATGGTCGCTGAGTGGGAGGAAGGGGGGTGGAAAGGGGATAGAGATTAGAGGAGCAAACGAAGCTCCTTATCCAAGCGACACCTCTCCTTTTTCTGTATCTCATTCTCTCTCTCTCTCTCCCCCTCTCCCTCTTTGCCGCCCACACGTAACCGTTCGACATCCTCAAATGGACGAGTGAATTCCCTCCGGGGATTTGCGGGAGAGGTGGACCGGTCCAAGATTTCCCACGAGGAAGGGGTGGAGGAAGAGGGAGAGAGAGAGAGGGGGAGAGCGTAACGTAGCAAGAGATAGAGAGAGATATGAGAGAAGGATTGCCATTTAAGGTTACCTCTAAGCGGTTAATTCTCTTCGTTTGATGGAAAGCGTCCCCCCGTTTGAGCCATACCGCTGCCAGGGGAGGAGGAATTTGAGGTAGGGGAGCGGACGAACCCTTCCGTACCTTCCCACTGCGTGACCCGTCCTATCTTCCCTCTCACACTCCCTTAAAAACCCCTACACATCCGCTCCCCCAAACCCCTTCTCCCTCCATACCCGACGAACGCCCTTAATTGCGTAATTAGCCGAGAATCAACAAACGTCTTGATTGCCTCGATAAAAGGTCAGACCGGAAGAATTCCCAGGTGGCAACGACAAGGGTGTGTGTGTGTGTGCGTGCGTGCGTTAAAGGGATCGCTTTTCCAGGTCTCTCTCATTTTTCCTACCTCGCTCATAACCAACCGCAATCAAAAAGTTTCGGAAGCGCAAAAAAAAAAAAAAAAAATTGACCGTCTTTTAGGTTCTTCCCCGCGTTTCGTTCGTAGGAAGGGAAAAGGTTTATTTTGTACTTCCTCGTTCTTTCTCGAGAGGGAGACAGAAGGGGGGGGAGGGCGGGGGGGGGGGAGGGAGAGACGGGGAAGAGCGTTCGCCACGCGTCCGTATTTTGGATTAAGATAACGCGTCGCGTTACCGTGTTAGGTTAAGTCGCACGGCTCAATTAGTGTGAAGGATGTGCAATTAATGTAATTTATGACTCAGGAGTCGGGCTCCAATGCTCGGAACCGCCTTTTTCCTAACTTTATTTTTGGAATGGCCGTAATATCGGCGAAATATAATAGCACGATCTTCCGCGCGCGTGTGTGTGTAATGACTAGTTTCCGACTTCCACAATCTTCGGTTAAAATTTCAATAAGAATGACGGGTAATGAGGTATCTCAAGGGATTACAGCAGTGGTTCTCAACCGGTGTGTCGCGGCACTAATAGTGCGCCGCGAGGAAGGGACTAGTGTGCCGCACACTCCGAAGATATTTAATTTTTAAATAATATATGTATTTAATGTACAATAAAATTATACAATTATTGCTTTACCAATCGTAACAATCTTACATAACTGCGACTTTTACTTGTTACGCTGATTTTTATCTATAAACATGAGTATTTACTCAGCGAAATTAATTAGGGGTTGTTTGGTGTGTGGTTATGTTCTTAAGCATACATGAAGGTGTGCCGCGGAGCAAAAAAGGTTGAGAAGCACTGGATTAGAGCGATGGAGAAGTTTAATTATTTTTTTTGCGCCGATCGTATCAGGCTTTGGCGCTAACTGTTGATGCTTTTTTTCAATACGATTCACATTCGCCCTTATTCTGCACGAGTTATACGACGAATCGGTTTCATCATCAATGGAGAAGGGAGATCCGCCGCCTAGACTCGCTTGTCTCACAAAGAAAATTTTATTGCAAAAAAAAAACTGGAATACGCTCCAAAAATCAATAAAAAATATTTACCTGACACGATTTGTGTTTATGTATATGTGTATGTATGCAGTAACCCAGCCAATTGGGGGAGGGGGGGGGGGAAGACTAGCATATGCCCTCCCCCCGATACCACAAGTAATTTGAGCTGCGATTGATTTTGCATTTACTTCAACTTTTACTTGAAAATAAATATATTTTTTGAATGATCGTTATGTTTTTTAAAATTTTTAAAGCAATATTTACGATCTTTTATTGGAAATTATCGATGGAACAGAGGATAACTTCCTTATAAAAATATGCGTTTTATTATTTACCACCCCAAAAGTAAATTCCTGGCTGCGCCACTGTATGTATGCATAGACTTATGGAAAATTCACCGACCACAATTCACCGAAACACAATTCACCGAACACAGTTCACCGATTCACAATTGAATTGTGTTTCGGTGAATTGTGGTCGGCGAATTTTCCTAGACCCGTATGCATATATATTAATATATATAATTTATAATTTTAGATTCAAATAGCGAAAAGTTTCTAATTTATAGAAACCTCTGTAGTGATTTACATGATTTTCTTATGAGGCAATAATGGGGCAAAAATAACCCCTGAAATTATGAATTTCAAAATTTTCAGATATTTCCTTTTGGTTATTATCAAAAGCCTATAATCCTGCCCAATTTCACGTTTATGGCTTATGTGCCTCATAATTTGTAGTCTCATTCTCCTCCTATATCCTATGCCAGAATCGTCAAATTTTATAGATATGAATTGCTTTCATTTCCATTTATCCCAAGGGTGACGAGGCAGGCTCGATTTTATCCGTCTTTCGATTTGAAAGCTTTCCGTGCCATGCAACAGCATGCAGTTTAAGGACAGTGCCGATACCAGTTCTGGGACAGGAGGTGTTTTACGGTGAAGATGGTTTCCTTTAATCTATTTCTCTTCGCTTTAACCTGATTAAGTCCCGAGTAACAATTTTCGTGAATACAGAGCGTCCACTCACAAATCGTTATGAAATTATCGTAATAGTGAAACTGATTGTTCCTACCGAGACCCTTTTTACTTTCTCCATACGTAGTATAGGGAAAGTATTGTGATCACGAAAAAAATCGCCTTCGAGATTTCAAAGGAAATACATGTTTTGAGGTCCCTATAACACGTTTAGACTATTTTCGGAATGATGTCTGTGTGTGTGTGTGTATGTGATTGTGGGCGCTCAACTCAAAAAGTACTTGCCATATCGTTACCAAATTTCATATATAACACTTTGGTATGGGCATAAAGAACTAATTGGTTTTTGGATAATACCGGTTAATCGAAAGTCGAGGTTTATTCGAAATCCGATTCGGTTTTTGAAATATTTCTCCGTTAAAACATCATTATTGTATATACAAATTGGCACAAGTATTATAGAGAATGTAATTTCCTGCAACTTTTATTTGATACAATTTTCCGTAGCAGTTATTGTTTAGGAATTATTTAGAAATAATCGGTTTTTTCGGTTTCCGTCAAATATCTCCTTAAAAACGTCGTTATTGGTAATCTTCGTGAGGACCAAAGTTGCAGAGAATAATGTTTCTTCCAGGTTTTGTTTGAAACAAATTTTCGTCGAACCATCCATTTCGGAGATATTTAACTTATTCGTAAATTTCCATTGTACAGCGCCACCAACTAGCGGTGAATTTTGTAAACATATTTAAAATATAATTTACGGCAATAAGGACGACTGTATTCCTTTACGATACGAAATGATAATTTTGCCTTATAATGCTTTTCATAATACTTTAAATATCTATATCCCAAATATGGAGAAATTTATGTGTTGGCCACATCAGATTTTTTTATATAAATATGAACGAGAATGGCACGAACTCACGATGAAATTGTTGTTCAATTTCCGATTTACATTTTCCCCCTCAATAATAACTCAGCCAATAGGAAAATATCGGTGTTTGAAGTTTATCAAAGGAACTCTGGGTAAAGTTATTATTTTTATATTTTTAAACTCTTCTTCGTCGATCACGTAGTTTTTTTTAAAACGCATATGAAGTTATTAAGTGCTTTAAAATGTGTGAAATTTCTTTATGGAGTAACTGCAACACATTTTTAGAAATAACGTCATTCATACTACTGCTGCGTTCGATTCTTTGATATTGCGGAATTTTTAATCAAATTATCTCTTGATGTATGAGTGGATTACGAGAGGAATGGCTTTTTATCGTATTATGAGCGTTTCAGCGAGTGAAACGGAAAAAATATACCTTTAAAAAAATAAATGGCTAGTTGAATTTGAATCATGTGTCGTAAATACTCGATATATTTTTAGGGCCGCCTTCACATTTGGAACAAAAAAAAAGAAACACATAACCGGATCCCGACACCACCGAGCGCGCTTTCAAAATTCATGGAACAATTTTTTTAAATTATAAATTTGGAATCTACCACCGCGACGAATTTCATTTTCACGCGGGCATTTATAATAGATAACGAAAAAAAATATGCACCGAAGAATGATTTTTAAAAGACATTTTCTTATTTTTTGATAAACCGAAGTGTGTGTGTGCGTATATATATATATATATATATATATATATATATATATATATATATAATTATTCCTCTTTCCGACCTTAACGAGTTTCTAGAAAGTGTTTACGAGCGCGGTAAAACTTTCCGTTGCGTCGCATTCTCTCCCATTGTGTTTTTCGCGTGATGCATTCTGGGGTACGGAGATTAACCGACCGGGAGGTATTTTTTTGCGTTGAAAGAGTTAAAAAAAATACAGGGAAGGGAAAAAAGAGAGAGCGATAGAGATAGAGAAGGGAGGGGAAAGGGGGGGGAAATAAGAAGATCCTCCCACTCTACTTTCCAAAAGGGTGTGATGGAAGAGGCGAGAGGTAAAGCGAAGAGCCTTCCATTTTTTTCTCTCGCGCGGGGTTTCCTAAGAGAAGAAGATTCCTTCGGATGAAAGGAACTGTCGCCCCAAACTAAGATAGAGTGTGGTTTAACAAAGCGCGCCTTTCTCTCTATCTCTATCTCTCCGAGAGTTCTCTCTTTCTTTCTCTCTGTATCTCTCTCTCTGCGAGTCTGCTGTGCCTCGCGTGCGAGCAAGATCTCGAGTCAAGATATCGACGTGATACTTTAAGCGGGATACTAATGGCTCCAGGAATAGCCACTCTAGAACCATTACACGGGAGGGGGGGCGGGGGGAGGTGGAGCCCCCCCCGATCTCCCTTACTGGTAGCCGAGTGGTGGTCAAGAGGGTGCAATAGAATATGGCTTCATGAAGCGATGTCCGGGGATCGAATCTCTCTCTCTCTCACACTTCCTCTCTCTCTAGACCGGGGCATTAACCGTGTAGTTGATTTTCACGGAGAGCTGCTCTTCGTCGAGTAGATGATGGTCGATTAGACCTCTCTCTCCTCCTCTGTGAACTCCAAGGCTGGGGATCATCCATAACCGACCTAAGGGGTTTACGTGCTCAGTACAACTGGTTCGGCCCCTAATAATGTCTTAAATTAATTGAGCGGTGGGATGTTCTGGATTGCCCGCAAGCATTTGGAATTTCGCCCTACATGAGGTGATAAAGGCATCTGAGCATACGAAAATTAAATTTTCACTTATATCGAGTCATATTCTTCATGCAACGATTTCTGTACTTTTCTTTAACATGTGAAGTTTGTATTTTTATAGATATAATTTATTAAAATATAAAAAATGCAATTCTGATATAAATCAAATTGAGAATAGTTCCCTGATTTTTTTAAAAACTTCATTCAACGTATAATGCGCACGCTAAAATATTCATTGCCCTAGGTCAACAGTATGACGCTTTATGTTGTCAACAGCAAAAATTTAATGCCACATCCAACAATGAGTTTTAGGCGCGCACTTGTCATAATTACACTAGTGTCCGACGACGTAAATGCAACAATCTGTTTCGTTTTTAACCTTTAACTACCTTGACAACACTTGAGTGATAGCGTCAAATTGTAACGCAATTTTACTTTAAATTAGTTTATTAATTTTCATTTTACAAAGAAAAATAATATTAAGTTTTTCTCTTAATCACCTATTAATCCTAGCGACAAACGCCAAATATCCAGTAGTAGGTACAGAAAGTGAATAAGTAATAAACAAGTTTGGAAAGTACTGCGAAAGCAGATATTATAAGATATTTTTACAAAAAATCTAAGATTCAGATTTTAAGGATACCAAGTCCTGAGTTCGAATCTGTACGACAAATAATTTAAAAAAGTAAATATATACAAACCTCATCATTTACGTGCTTTTCTTGTGGGGCAATAATGGGGCAAAATTAGCCTCCAGCAGCTGATCTCGGTCCACCAAAATCTTGCCACATGTAGCTCTCATATGTAGTAACTTATCCGGAAAATTCGGTTTCTCTAGGCTAAACCGTTTCAGAGATATCTCCTGCACGGGCAGACAGACAGACAAAGTGTATACAGGCTGATTTTTGTAACAAAAAATCGCTGCAAATAATGGAGGCCTGAGAGACCGCACTTCAGTTATATCACTTGTCACAATTTCACCTCTGTATTCAACGGTTATTCTTGTCACTCGGCGACTGTATTTTTTAAAAAAATTTTGTTATGTTTTTAAAATGAAGTCATCGAATTCCATCCTGTCAAGAGCGAAAAATAAAAAGGACAAAAAACTTAACACGCTGCGGCCGTTGATTCAAATTCTACCCTTTTTGCATTTCATCAACCCGGCCATCTCAAACGTCGGCGCAAACATTTCCCTGCACTATCGCATCGCCTCCGCCTCGCTTAAGCATTCCCTTTTAGTGTCTCTCACCCATTCTCTCTCGAACCCCGTCCTCATGACGTATCTCGAGAACGTCACTCAAAATCCCTAAGGCAAGTCAGGGACCCTCGAACAAGATTCCCATTCCACTCCCTCTCCCAAACCCCACCAAAACCCTATCTGCCATTCTAATGGCGCTTCCCCCATTTCCCTCGTCCAACAGGCGTCTCTCCCCCCCCCCCCCCCTCGCATCGCGCGAGCGCCTCCCGGCCAGATAATGTCTCCCGCGCCCCCAACACAAGCTCACTCAAATGCTGAGGACGGCGGTGTGGGGAAAAGAGAAACTGAACGGGAGGGGGAAAGAATGAGAAAAACAAATGAATAGCTGGTAGAACTTGGCTCCGAAACCATCGAAACTGCTCCTTAACTAAGTTAATTACCTCGTTCCCTTAGGTGAGAAGCGTAAGGTGTGTGTCTCTTGAGAAGCGAGCCATCTTACCCGGATTCTCATTCCTCACGTGGGAGTTGAAGATAGAAACGAGATGGAGACGAGGGTTGACGGTTAATCATTCGGTGAAAGGTAAAAGAGGAAGCTCTAAAAAAAAAAATATTCGAGACAACGTTTTGGAAAACGTCCAGCGGTACATTTTCTCAATCAATGGGTTTCTTTAAAAAAATAATCTCTTAAAGTCCCCTCTTGTTCGCGCCTCACCCCGTGTTGTGTTTATTTTTCGTACTCCTCCGACAAACGGTTCGCCGTATCTTTTGCACGCACGTATCAGAGGGTGGGCGTGGCGAGGAAGTTTTAAGGGCGAAATTGAGACTATATAGTCCCTTCTTACATTTGACTCTACGTCAGCAGTTACAAAGGAGAATAAAAAAAAATGATGATTATATATGTAGGTACACCCACGCACGATTTCGCGGAAAAGAGCCTGAAAAGTAAACAGATAGAAAAACATGCAAGCAAAATATCCAGCTACAAATTCGGAAAAATTCTGAAAAACGACAAGCTGTTTATGGTAAAAACCTAGGAAAGACCTGAGGGGAGAGATATTGGGAGGGATGAGAGAGAGGGGAGAGAGAGAGGGAAATGAGAGAGAAGAGGGGAAGGAGAAAGGAGGGAATGCAGCGGAAGGAGAAGACGGAAGAGAGGGGAGGGAGAGTGATGGAGGAGGAGTGATAGAGGGGGCGTGAGGGAGGAGGAGCGAGAGAGGGGGAGTGATCCAAGGGGAGTGTGAGGGAAGGTGAGTGAGGTAAGGTGAGTGATGGGGGAGGGGGAGTGAGAGAGGAGGAGTGAAGGAGGAGGAGTGAGAGAGGGGGATCGAGGGAGGGGGAGTGTGGGGAGGGAGTGAAGGAGAGAGAGGAGGGATACAGGTGGAGGAGTTAGAACGGGAAGGAGGGAAAGAAGAGAGAGAGAGGGGGAGAGCGGGATAAGAAAGCAGTGAAAGGAGAGGAGGGAATCTTGAGACTGCAGAGAATGGAATATAGAGAATAGAGGTAAGGAGGCGAGGAAGAGAGAGAGAGAGAGAGAGAGAGAGAGAGAGAGAGAGAGAGAGAGAGAGAGAGAGAGAGAGAGAGAGAGAGAGAGAGAGAGAGAGAGAGAGAGAGAGAGAGAGAGAGAGAGAGAGAGAAAGGGGAGGTGAAATAGGGAGAGAAAGAGAGCTATGGGAGCGATATAGGGAGTGGAGATAGAATAGTGAGGAGGGAGAGGCTGTAGTGCGATGAGGCAGGGGAGTTGGGTTGGATACGAGTGAGAGAAGAGGGATTGGATAGCACAGAATGTGCGGCGCGAAAAGGGTTATGCCGCGTGGGAGGATAGATCGAAAAGGGTGGGAGAGATAGAGAGGAGAGGGGAATCCTGGGAAGGACGGCGATGAGGGGGAGAAATAATAAGAGGGGGAGAAAAATAAAGAGTGGGACAAAAAAAACGGGCATAAGAATTGTGGTAGTAAGGCGGGTTGAGGCGAACGGTAAGTTTGGTCGGAATGGATAGGGGAAGAGAAGAGAGAGAGGGGTAACGTTGTGAGAAGGGGTATGGGATGCAAAGTGGTGCGAGAGAAAGGGTTGGCTTCAGGGTGTGAGGGGAAGGGCGCAACAACCCACCCTCCCCTCCATTCTTTCTGTCACGTGACGGAGCGGCGGAGGAGGAGTTGCGTGGGAGAGAGAGAGTTTAGGCGAGGGGAAGTAGGAGACGGAAAGGGGAGGGAAGTAAGGGGAGGGCGAGAGCGCTTACGTCACGGGACGGGGCCGTCGCGGGGCACTGTGGGAAGGGGGCGCCTCTTCCAGTTCTCCGGAGGCCGTCGCAGTGCGAGGTGTGTTTGTGCTCCGTCTGGTGGGAGAGGCGAGAGACACAGCAAAAAGGGGGGGGACACCACCGCGGGGGTAAGGGGAAGGGAAAAAGAAGAAAGGGAGACAGATATATGTATATATACATACACGAGTGAAGGCGGAAGAAAGGCGGCTCCCTTTGTGATACACAAAAAACAAAAGAGAGAGAGAGAGGAAAAAAAGTTCGAGAGAAATACAACGGAAGAGGGAGGAGTTTTTTTTTGGATTTTTCTTTTCTTCCGACGTTGGAGGACAGTGGTTCGACTCTCTTTCTCTCCCCTCTTCATCCACCCACCTAAAAATAAATCCATCGGACGTCGCGGGCGGAGCGGAGCCAATCTTCTTCAGTGTGACCTTACGAAGACGGCGACGACAAGGAAAGAAGTGAGTGTGCAAAAAAAAAAAAACTCGGTGACCTCTTTATTTGGCGAAAAGGTCACGTCCCTAGAATTCGCGGAGGCTGACCGAAAGGGGTGGAGGATGTATGTTATAAGATGTATCCTATACTCCCTTAAAAGTCTCTTATACGCCCAACTTCCGAGTACCTTTGTTATTGCGCGCTATCTAGCACGTTCCGTGAAGTTCCGTAAGTTCGGAGGATTGATGCGTGAGAAAGGACGGCACCGGCGATTTTTACTCTTAACTATTGGTATTCTTGTTTTTATTATTATTCTGTGGAATTTTGCGGGATAATAATTATTATTATTCTAACCTACCCGAGACGCCCTTTCCGCGCGTCGAATTAAAGAGGCGCGTTATCTCTTTGAAACGTTAAAGAGGCATGCGTGGATTTCCGCAGAACCCTGTTCAATATCCTTCCATTTTTTTGTAGCGGCGAAATCGAGGAATTTTTTTCCTCCCCCTTTCGTGGAAATTTTTTTTCTCCTTTTTTTTCGCGATCCCCGGAAGTAGAATCGTCGAGATTATTTCCCCTTCGATATTTCATCTCGTTAAAATCTGCTATTTCTTTTCGTTTTCTTTTTCGAGAATTTTTTTTGTTCGCTTCTTCTTCTGAGATTTCCGATTTCGTGGAGGGATGGGATTTTTTTCTAATTTTTTTTGCAATCTTTCTGGGCTAGGAGGAGGAATATTTTCCTTTTAATTTTAACCTTCCCTCTTTTTTCCCATCTCTTCCCTCCTCACTTTGTACATCTTCTCTCCACCCCTTTCGATGGCGGCGATTTCTCAAAGGGCGGGTTCTTTTTTATTATTATTATTTTTTTTATCGGTCTCTAAATATCTTAGACAGAGAGACTGATCGGTATTTCATGCGACTTATTTGTTTATATCATTTTTCGAATGCGTCTAAGAGAATCTTGGAGCGCGATTTCCTTTGAGTGATTCGTGAATGAGTCAGCGGCGCCTATGGGCTATTTTCTCTTACTGGGCAAAGGGCGTTAAATGTTTATTAAATCTTTCATCTATATAACATATATATAAAGTTGGTTTGTTAGTCCACATATTTAGCGATAATTCAAATTTGAAAGTCTCTATTTTAAGCGAACGATATGGTTGTATATGAATATACGTGTGTATGTATGTATGTGTGTGTGTATATATATATATATATAATGTAATTATTGAAATTATTCAACTCCTTCAAATATACCGTGACACGCCCCTTCTCTCCGAGTTCCGTAAATATATATATTTGTGCATGCATTTTCATCAATGGAATTTATATTTCTATTTATTCATTCCCACCCAAGGTGTTAATAAAAAACCTTTTTTTATGCCCAGTGTAATTTTCCGTTCCCAGCGTCTATAATTCTTTGAACGCTTCGCCGATTCCATTCAGTTTCGTCGAAAATGCGGCGCGTGAATGTTTCATTTTCTCCGACGTCCCTGTCTCTCTCTCGCATCTAGGAGCTCTCTATATTTTTTAACTTACTCCTCTCTCTCTCTCTCGAATTTTCCGTCCCTCTCCGTTTCTCAGGGGCGCGGTCCAAAGGAGGCGCCAGGAGGACTTGCGGGAGGAACCATACTCGCGACGCATCGACGAGGAGGGATTTTAGGAAGCGGTGTTTGAGTGGGGAAGCCAACGGGAAGGAAAAGGGGGCGGGAGTGCAAAGGAAAACCGTGTGGTATACCTACAAAGGGGAGAGAAGCGAAGTATAGATACAAGGGATAAACGGATTTGCTCCCCTGGTAGAAACATACTATACGTGCGTTTAAGAAAACAGTGTGGGGAAAGACGCCGAATATAGATAGAGAGCATTACCCTCTGCTCGACTAATGAGAGGTGTATTTTTTTTAAAGGTATGGCTCGGGGAGGGAGATGGAAACACTGTGGTGTCCTCATGCGGGAGTTTACGGCGTGGTGAGAGGTCACGGAGGGTTCGGAACGGGAGAGAGAGTGAGAGGAAGGCTGGGCGGGGTCAAATGACAAGTGCGGAGAATCGAGGGAACGGAGAGTCAGATGGATGTGGAATACGAAGTGAGATGGGGCAAAGAGAAAAGGGTTAGAGAGAGAGAGAGAGAGGAAGAGAGAACCCCCCCCAAGGTTATCCGACCCCGACGTCGTACCTCACCTTCCCCTCCTCCCCCTTTCCTCCTCCCCCTTCGTCCTCACCGCCCTTCCGGTCAGGGGCTTTCCTGTTCGTCCGCAGGCGCCACTTACCTACCTTCGTCCTTCCTACTTGCCCGCCGTTCCGTCGGAGGAAGACCCCAACAGCCGCCGACCGCAGTTCGAGAAGCTTTTATCACCCGATCCAATCGATAGCGAGAGGGAAGCGGAGTTGTTTAAATGGCAGGTAAATGTTATATGGTATGAGGGCGTCCTTTGCTTTTTTTTTTTTAGGAGGGAACGGAAAAAAATAATGCGAGGAAGCGCTAGGGTTTCAACATCGTGTGCCTTCGGCGTGAAATGTGGGTTTAGATCCAGCGTGAGAACGAAAGAGTTTAGAGATTTAAAAAAATATATTTTTTTGGGGTTGCCGATCGTTCGGTCTATGTATGGGGGCTCGCGGGAAGCGTGAATTATTTGGGAGTATGCTCCGAGGCAGCAGTTGTTGACGTTATCGTCCATTCCGGGCCCCGAGGAAGCCGGAGTTGTTTTTCCCCGCGGGGAAGGCGGCATTTGATGCGGGGGCGGCGGCACTGTGAGGGTATTGTTGAGAGGGAGAGAGATACGCGGAGAGGGAGAGAGAGTTGAAAAGATTACTTTGTCAATGTTTTCAGTTGTCATCGCAAGCTCTCCTCACTCCGGGAGTCCTCTTAAGTCGAACGTCCTGACGTGTGAACGCCCTGTGATCTGGATTTGGTCGCGCGATGATCGTGGTTCCTTCTTTGAGTTTTTGTTTATGTAGGTGTTTGTGTTGAGTTGTGTGTGTGTGTGCGCGTGCGTCCGCCTGTGTTGCGTCTTTTGGGTTTTGATCAATCTTCCTTGGTGACCGAAAGGGTTCCCCGAAAAATTTATTTATTGCATTGCAAGGAAAATGTGATATACATACATCAGTGCGGGGTCGTACACAACTGAATGCGTTGAAACACACTGATACATTTATAAAAGAGCTGGACAAACGTAGGTGCTCGGTCACCATTTGCAACTAAAAATTACGGTGGTTACTTTATTTTTCTGTTACATTTTACCAATGCATCAAAGTCACTAGATAGACAATATTATATACGTCGTATGTAACTTATACATATTTAAATAGCTTTGATCATAAATCGCATCGAATTGAAATCTATCCCATCGTCTAGATTTAGGAAGTTGCTCGATTTGGGCCACCAATATCCAGGCCTGCATACATGTACATTTTTATTTATACATATATACTCTCATATATACTTACATAATACATATATTTATACATATGTATGTGTATCATCCCAGTAACACGTACATAAAGCATGTGGGTGCATGCATGTAGAGGGATTTTTGCTCACCCAATCAATATGAGCTATTACCAAACGTATTGCAGCCCGGTGCATCCCAGCTCCAATCTTCTTCTCATGTACCTTCCTTCTCTCGTTCAAGTACTGATCTCTCTCTCTCTCCACGCCCTCTTTCTCGGCAGAAGTGTACTAGAAAGGCGTACCAATGTCACTCCTTAACCTTAAAAGGCCTCGCTCTCTCTTTTCGACGTGAACGACGCTTCTCTCCGCTCTAAGAGGAATTTCTTTTATGCTCAAGTCGCCGCGCAATGGCATCTTATATCGATCTCGATCGTTAAAAAAAAAGGAAAGAAAAACAAAACAAAAACGCGATTGTTCTCGTTCTTCAACGCGTACGCAAGTTCTCGAATGGGAGGACCAAATTGCGTTCTTTACTGCGTTCTCTTTTATTTTATTTTTTTAAAGGATCGTTAAGGGGGGGGGGAGCCGCTTCCGAAAAGGTTTAAGTTTACCGCGGGACATGGGATTGGTTTCTTTTTATTCGGTGTATTTACGCCGCTCGTCTCTCACTGATGGACGACTGGGGTTGTTTTTTTTAAATTCGTGTCGCGCCTCCCTCAAAATCAGCTTCGTGCGTTCTGCGGATCGATAAGAAAAAAATGAGGGTCTTTACTGATCGATCGCAGCGTGTTATCCACAGATAAATTTAGCTTCGTAATGTGAAAAATTATGTAATTATATCCCGAATTAATCGATTTTTTAAATCTTTGATCACATCTGATCCGATTTTTTCCCCCCTGCAACGGCTGTATAAACTCGTTAAATTTGATGGAATTCATCTTCCGCGACACGGAATCAGACCGATCGATTTCGGAATATGATGAATGTTTTGCGATTACAACTTATTTCGGTAATTAATAAAAGAAAGTTAGTCTTGGGGTTAAATATTGAAGTCGACCGATTTCATTCGCGACTGTTTTTGATCGACCGTTTGAGACACTATCTTCCGCTTATAATTTCCTATCCAAACATTTTAGTCGCGTAAGCTAAGAGCGTGTAAAGCGTAATCTCATTTCGTTGGTTGAGTGTTCGGATCCATTCTCCCATATCTCACCTCTGTGCCAACCGTTCGTTACTGTCAGCTACAGCCATTTAGTTCCGTCTTGACCTTATCGCATTACCAGAACAGTGGATAAGGTGCTTTTGCGCCCTAGACAAGGCACTGAAATTTACGCTCACCTTCTGATGAAAGTACGCAGTGCACAATTTTACCTCTCAAAATGGCAATCTATTTCCAATACGTAAGTAAAATACAATACGTTTCATAATATAAAAGGTAACACTTACGTGTTTAAATTTCAATTTTTTTTCGCCCTGTAGCCCTGCCCCGGCTCTGCGTATTACTGTCACGTGAGTGGAAACCGTCTTAAATTTATCGAGAACGATTCGTAGCTTTTTTAATAGGAAGTTTTATATTTATTTCCAATAGCAATAAAGTCGAAAAAAGAATTTCGGCGAGAATTTTAATCAGCTTTATTGCAGTCGTGCATTTTTACTCGGCCTGTATTGCCATCACCTCAACATCGCCCGCCGCTAGAGAGAGAGAGAGAGAGAGGAATTGAAGGAAATACATTTTTCAAAGTTCAAAGTTTATTATTTTTTTACATTTAGTTTATCTGCCGCCTCCCGTGTCGTTAAAACTCGTCCCGCGCGAGGAAAAAAGACGGAACGAAAAACACATCCGACGATATTGCCTACATAACGGCATCGAATACCCTCCGCTACCGACTGTTACTTTCATTCATTTATTTATTTGTTAGGCGTCGATATCCCTTTTCGCAATAATTTTTCGCAACGACCCGCGCAAGTCATCATCGTTCGAACCGCTGAGCGACCCGAAAAAAAGAGGGGGAGGGGAAATGGAGAAGAGGATATTGGGAGATGGAAGGGGGCTTTCGGGGGAAGGGGGAGGGAGTGATGTTTTTTAAAAAAATGGTCCTCCGAGAGAGGGGGAGAGAAGAGAGAGAGGGAGAGGCAAAAGGGGCGATAATGGGACCCTGGCGGCCAATAACAGTGCGTTTTCATCTGCGGAGGTCATCGGCTGTCTCTCTCAACCCTGTCCGACCTGTCGCCCGCGGGGGGGCTTTTTTTTGCCTTTGCGCCCGTCTATACGCCGCTACGGCCGGGAACTCCATATTTTCTCCTACTCCTACTCCTACTCCTACTCCTACTCCTACTTCTACTCCTACTCCTACTCCTACTCCTACTCCACTCCCGTTCTACCGTGCCTCCACGTCCCCTCTCTCTTTTCCCCTTTCCACCGATCGTTGTGCCACGAAAGAAAAATCCCACGCCCCCCCCCATCCCCCCCTCTTCCCTCCACCCCTCGGAATATTTCTCTCTTCTCGAGCCGTACTTATTCAGCCCATATCGATGTTTTATATCGGTCGAGTATTTATAATTTATTCCGGCGCTTTATCGGGAGGGATTTATCGATGGTTCTCTCCCTCCCCCTCCTTGTCCCCTCCCCTCCATTCCCCCTCACGTGATCCTAGTATATATGAAGAAAAGGGTTTGACGTCGTCTCAGTTTAGATTTTAAGGGTCGCATGTTATACAGGGTCGGTTATTTTTTTTTTTTACTTGTTGGGGCACCTTCCTGAATCAAACGGACCAGTCATGTGACGCGGCTGTTGCGTCGTTCCGTGCGGGAATATCTCTCGTTGAGATTCAAAGCGCGAAGGAATTTACCTTTTCTCATTCCGATGTCATGGACCGGTCAGAGAAAGGAATTTTTTTTGGGAGGGTAGAATCGATAAGAGTAGTACCTAACTGCGTTCCTACTTCTGCCTATGTTTTAAATGGATTTTTCCCCATAAACCGAGTTTTACATTTTCGCTATGTCTGTCTGTCTCTATGTGTGTAACCAATTAAATAAAAATAGTAAGTAGACTGAAATTTTTAGGGTCTATGATACCATTTATTTTTCTTTAGATATGAGTTTTTAAAAATGTGCAGGGTAAGATGGTGGCCCGTTTAAATATTTTTAATATCTCCGAAGGTATAAAAGATGGAAAGTTGAAATTTTGGGCGTACATTTTCACACTAATGCCAAAAGCCAAACGACGATCTATTGATCGAATAAGTGGCGATACGACTGCGTCAAAATAAATCAAGGAAAGTTGAATTTACGCATATAAAAGGTGATTAAATAGAGATTTTCTCCTCATCTTGTCAATTATGTTGATGGGAGAAATCTTCACAGCGAAATAAAACACAAAATATTACTGGATTTAATAATAGTAAAAAACGCGCCACTTGTATGTTCATGGATAACGCTGTAGTTGTTTTTTATTTCGTGAATTAAGAATGTATTCGGAACTGAAGGCCTTTATATCCAAATGAACATTATAAGTATAATTATTTAATATACTTTACGACATTATTTCAATTAATTTTATGATGTGTAAAAAATAGTTTGTGTTGTTCTGTATATTGTGGTTTTCGCTTAAATGGCATAGATATTTAGCGTTCTTTTTTAAAATTCCGCTTAATGGTTCGGTTTGTCCTTCCGTCTGTTTGACGCGCTAACTCCAAAGCGAAAGCAGATAGAGGCTTCGTTTTATCGCCAATCGATTTAGCGTTCTGTCTCGTTGCGAACGTTTTCTTGTAGAGGCCCATTTGTCTGTCTCACGCCCTAACTCCTAAACGAAATGCAACTTTTGCGACTTGGTTTTTCTTCCCAATCGAATCAGTATTCTGTCTCATTTGAACAAACCGGCATAAGAATCAGAATTTTTAAGGTTCCCACTGGAGAATGTTCGGAAATAGAACTATCATATCGAGGTGATTCTGATTTTTAAAAAAACTAGCGCTCTTCAGGAGTTACTCGATGAATTTATTCTAATAATTTCGAACGTTAAAATATTTTTTCAACCAAGTTTATTACTGTTACTACCAATAACTATTATTATATATCATGCGCTTTCATTTGTCGAAAAAATAATTAACGACACGTAGAACATTTATTTCTTTTTACAACATGCGTTCCGAACCTTGAAGGGAAAAAAACATCCCGCCCCTCTATCGACTCCGATACTTCAGGCCACTCGAGAAAACCCTACGTCCTATTATTAGAAGACGGACATAAGGTGTGCATCTCCTCCGACAGCGAGGTCACTCTTTTCGAGGGCCCCGAAAGAAAAGGTCCTCCGAAACCCATTTCGCGCACCCAACCTAAGAAGAATGAAAAAAAAACAGCAAAGCCCCTCTTCCCACACCCATTTTCCCCTTCCCCATGTCAGCGCGCGTGTTGCTTAGGCACGCCTCCATTGTCGGGGATCTGATCAACGGGCGAAATGTCTGTGAGCGAGGCGTTTCCAAGAGGCGTGGTGTTGTGGCCTGTCTCTCTCTCTCTCCCTCTCTCTCTCTCAAGTCCCATGAGAGGAATCGGGGCGATGTTTCTGGCGTAGGGATGCGTGAGGTGGTCGGGAGGGCGAAAAGGGGAAGAAGGGTTTCGCCGAAAAGGGGAAGGAAAGGGAAAGGTTATATTGCTCCCAAACGGGGCATAGGGATGTGTGAGGGATGTTAAGGCGAAGTTGGGGTGGAGGTAGGGGGTAGGAGGTGGTTTTAACTCCATCTCCATCACTCTTCCTCCGTTGACTTCCCACGCCCCAACTTCTTCTTTACCTTTTCTACGCTTCCTCCTCCATAGAGGGAGGAGGGGGGGAGGGTTTAAAAAAAAGCATCCCTCTTCCTTCTTTGTTCCCCTCCCTTTACAAAAGAGGACGACGTTGGTAGTGGTTTTAAATCAAACCGTGTCTTTTCCATTTCCCTCCTCCCCCACCCGGATCGTTTAGCGAAGCGGTTTTGTCGACTGTGTGACGTATAAGTAGCGCACAGGAGGACGCATTTAGGACATAAAAGGGAGGGAATTGATTGGTGCCTAAGGGTGGAGATGGAACGACGTCATTTGTCGTCGCTTCCGACAAAATAAGAAAAGAAGCGGATTTAAGATGCGTTTTGGAGCTGGAGTCACATTTTTGGGTCCCAGAAGGGACCTGTGTTTTTTCCCCCTGCTGCCTCGTCCTCGAGTCTTGGGGGGGCGGGGTTAGGATATTCTAAATGTAATAGCGGAGCGTCACAATCTTAAAGATCCCCACCGATGGATGTGTTCCGACCAGTGGCGGATTTAAGCATTATGAGGCCCCTGGCGCTGAACCATTTGGGGGTCCTGCAATCTAAATGTATGCCGAAACCTCACCAAACGACTCTTAATGATCGCATTAATGAATATAGTTTCGCAGAGGAAAAGTTGAATTTTTATGGGTCATTTTTAAAATGGCATCTAATATTTCTGAGATTGTATAGAAAAACATTTTTTCGAGGCTCCTTATTTCAGGGAGGCCCTGGTGCAGGTCAAGTGCGACCCCCCCCCTCCTCCCCCCTTAAATCCGCCACTGGTTCCGACTAAATGCATGTTAAGTCCTGAAGGTTAAATTTTAACCAGGCGAGAGTATATGTGTAAAGCGAATGGCGACTAATGGATGGTTTTAGAAATGTCTTTAATCTATTCGGAAGATTAAAAAAAATCTTTTAACGTGGACAGGGTGTTCTGAAATTACCTAGTTATCATTCATACGAAGGAGATATATATTTTTAAACTAAACTAATTGTTTTCGCTCGAGATCTTTCATTTCGTTAAATTTCTTATCGTCGGAGACCTTCAGAAATGTTTCGCACTCAAACACTAACTTTGCGACATTAACCCGTTAAGGTACGTTCACACTATATGTATGTATGTGACAAATACAAGTATGAGACGTCCTACATTTATATATGGTTAAGTACAGTGGTTCTTAACCTTTTTTGGCTGCGACCCAAATTCTGGTCGCGGCGACCATTACCTCCAATAGCTCACTTGTAATAATTAAAAAAATAAATAGGAATTTAATAAATAAATTAAAATAAGATCTCAGGTTATTAGCAATTAACGGGTTGTTAGGAAGAATGATATATATGGATATAGAAAGCAATGGAAGATCTTTGACGGTCCACTCAAAATGGCTTGGCGACCCAATTTTGGGTCGCGACCCAGGGGTTAAGAACCACTGGTTTAATATATACAGCATCACAAAATCTTAGACTTGTCTTATACAAATCCTATTCTTTTCTAGATTTCTATTTATACATGTATTAGATTTGTATTTATCATACATGTATGTAGTGTAAACTCACATTTATAGACGAAATCTACCGCCATTTTTAAATACTCTGCTCGGTTAAACGTTGAACATTTATTGTAAACAATTATTAAAATAACAATCTTCGCCATTTTCCTACATCTGTGGTATCTTAAAAATGTGTTATACTTACAAATACATGTATATGTGTATGGTTTTAATTGACTTATTTTATTATTTATTGTATTGATTTGTGTGTGTGTAAATGTGTGCCGGATTGCTTCGTTAATGCCACTGAAATTAAACGATTTCCAATTTTTGCACCGGTCATGGGGTTGGTTTATCAAAAGCTTCCCCATCACCACCCTTATTCCTCCCCCCCCCTCCCCCTCTCAACCCCACCCCCACCCCTTCACTACCGGCGCAAATTACAGCAAGGCAGTTTTCGGTCAGCGAGATGACCTGCTCGGTAAAAATATTCGTACGAACGCCCGAATTTGAGCGATATTTTTTTTTAAAGAGCGCTCTTTTATTTTTTGATTCCACGAACGTAAATTAACGAATAATTCGAATCGCGAATTAAACCGAGTTAATCTCTTTCTGTATCGTTCGCGTCCGAAATCTGCAATTACTATTTATTCTCCGGTCGAAAATAATGTAACATGAAACCGGAAACGAATCTAATACGAAGCCAAAAAATAAATCATGGATTGGAATTTTTTTTGGAATAATAAGCCAGCGTCGAAATATATATGCTTTTCCGAATGTTTGTGTGTCTGATTATACATGCCCAAACTACAGGACATAAAACAACCAAATTTGATACGGTTCTTACTTACATCTTAACTTGGTGAATGGTCAAGGTTTGGTCAACCGGAATTAGTCATTGCTGCCAATATAGGGGATTGACACTTTCCCATAAGATAACACGTAAAAATCGTTTACAGTCTTGCAGGATTATTCTTATGCAAATTTAAATCTCGGGACAAAAACATGTATTATTTTAACAGAATAAAATTTATATTTCTCAAATACAGAATTGGAATCTAAGCCGATTTAGCGTAAAATTTAGATTTTAATAATGAAAAAAGCTATTTTTATAGGTTTAATGTCGATTTAAAACATTTTCCCGATCAATGCCGGGTAATTCTCTAGCTGTACATATTTTTTCGTAATTATAATAATTTTCATCTGCGATTTTTTTCGACGCCGAAAATTTTTCAAACCTTGTTTATTTTGTCCGGTGATGAGGAAATGTCTTCCTGTTATAAGCGCTTTTATTTTCGTACGCTTCGGCTGTTTCGACGGTGGCCTCTTCCCGAACGAGAGTAGGCTTGTGCGGAAAGGGAAAGAGGGAGAGAAATTTAACAAAAATAAAAATACCGCGCTCTCTCGAAAATTATATTTCATTTGTTATTTCGGTAAAAGGTTCGTATAAATCTCGTTCCTCGCGCCGCCGTCCTAGTGTGTCTGCGCTGATAAAAAAATATGGATACGATTACTTTTCCGTTTTAATTTTAATTTTTCCCTCGAATCAAAAATGACGCGAAAAAACAATCGGAACTTTTTTCGTTGGCGTGTTCGACCTAGATGGAGATACATTTATATTTAAACGCGAATGACATTTTAGGGCTTTTATTTTCCAGCTAGTTTTTTTTTAATCTCCCCCCAACCAACCTCGAGGTTTTAAAAAAAAAGCCGATTTTATAATGTTTTAAAGAATCGTTCGTACTTATTTATAGGTACCTGATTCGTGTTTTATTTTACATTTTCGAAAATAACGTTCGAGGATTATTTTTCCTTGGTTCGTAACGGTCGAAAATTCGTTTGCAAAATGGATGCCGTAGAGAGAGGATTTTTTTATATGCCCGAAATGACGGAAAATATTGCGGGTGTTGTTATATTCTTTTCGTTTGTGTTTTGTTTTATTTTGTTCGTTCTTGTGACCGGGCTATCGGAACTCACCTCGCGTGTTCAGGTGCGTGTAATTTTAATCGTTAATGACCTGCCATCCCGCGTGCTGATTTGGAACGAGGAGGAAAATCTATTCTCTCTCTCTCTCTCACACACACTGCTTCATCAATTAAAACGACATGGCGCGGAATGACGTGACTTCCGTGTCGCATCGGCGTGACATTGGTTTATAACATGATTGGTCGTTCGCTTCATTGAATGCTAACGGTTACTATCTCGGATATTGACGTTATATGACGCTTTAGAATTATTTATCGATCCATTGGTCGTCCCGTGGCGATATAAAAAAATGTATTTTAGCAGTCGGAAGAATTCCATAACGTCGTGCTTTGCGAGAAATATTTTTGTTTCTTCCTGTAGTTAAAATGTTTTAAAATAATATCAGGCAATGATCTAACGCGTGCCGCGTGAGACGAAATTTATGGATGAGATATTCCTATCCGTAAACGTAGTCCTTTGACGAAGTTTGATCATTGTAATAATGTTAAAGTGACCAATTATTTCGAGATAAAATCGTTACAAAGTGTATTTTTTCACCTATTCGGGAATAGTAAATGGATAAGTGAGAAAAATTAACAAGAAATTCTTTTGTTAAAAGTTGGAGTATGAAATTCAAAAATTAATAAAAAATTTATATTAATATCTACGAATGTTCTCTCATATAAATTTATTAAATCGTTATTAATTTTAATATGTTTAAATTGACATAAAAATTGTTTAAAATAACTGAGAAAGAAACAGGGTGGTAAAAATGACACTGATAAGTGAATTAAGCGGTAGCATCAAGGAAATTTATGAAGTAATGAATTTCGGTATCCACAAATCAGTGCAAATATCAGAATCGAGACTTAATCGGTAACACATATTCAATATCAGTAAAGTATACTGAATATAAATCACTCCGGTCTGTCGCTATAGCTGTATGAGAGATTGATATCAGAGCAGTAACCAAAGCGCACGCTAAGAAGTAAAAATTATCATTGACTCCATATTGCTAACATAGGATTGGAGCGATAGGTATATTTCTGTTCTGGAGAGGCGGATACAGGGCCAGGTGACCTTGGACACCGCCTAGGACAGAGGTCGGTAACCTTTTTCCTAAGAAGAGTCATTTTTTCGAATGATGCATAACACGCAACATAAGAAGAGCCGCAGTCATTGCCGAATCCACTGGGAAATATCCTTCCCCCATTAACTTTGACGCTGTTTTACCTTTTGTGATTATGTATATTCTTGTAATAGGTTAACATTTTTCATTTTCTGCAATTTCTATTAAAATAATTTTCGAAGCCAGTTTCGTTTGGGGAGATTTTATGTTTTATCAGAGAGAGCTGCATTCGGGAGCCGCACGCACGTCCTTAAAGAGACGCGTACGACTCCTGAGTCGCAGGTTGCACCTGGTCCTTGCTCTTGGATAAGAGCTTCTGAAGGCCTAGAGCTGCAAAAGAGTTAGTGCTAACAGAGAGAGAGAGAGACAGGAGCTTAGTGGGACAGGGAAAAGAAATGTAGGCATTGAGTGTGAAATGTGCAACACAAAGAAGTGGTCATGTGTCTTAAATGATGAATATGATCGTCGTAAACTATAATAGTTAAGTATCGGGTATCATTGAAAAAATAACACTGGCCAAAAAGTTTAATTTTTTTTGTAACTGAGATCAATGTACCTTAACCTTAGGTTTTTCGGTGCGCTGAATTCAAATTTGAAGGCCAAAAAATTCTAGCGCGTAAGGTTTTTGAGTTACAGAGATATTTATTTTGGAGCTGATTTAGTAATACAATAAAACTATTATCTGTTACATTATAACAGTATACTGGCAAGGCTGTTTCGTAATGTGACAACACTGTAATACAATGACAGGATTGTTTTGTTCAATCTGGGAAAGTTTTGGTTATTCAAACTTGGTTATATCATTGAGTTTTCTTTAATTTTGTGAATATGTCTCAACAATATAGAGGCTGTAAAATAGATGTAAACAGTTTTTGTTGTGTGTGTGGTATGTTCTTTCATGTAAAACAAAGGAACTATAAAACTCGCATGGTAAGAGTAGCGTATTTTTATTACTTCAGTTGTCACATTGGAGCCAAAGACAAGCCTTGGGCCCTGCATATTTGCTGTACTTCTTGCAAAGTTAATTTGACTCAATGGTTGCAAGTAAAAGGCCGATCTATGAGTTTTGGTGCCCCTATGGTGTGGACGGATAAAAAGATCATGTCACAGACTGTTACTTTTGCATGACTAATATCTCTGGATATTCCTCTAAAAACCGATATCTCATATCATATCCGAACACAATCAGCCATAAGATCGGTTACACATTGTCCCACTTTACCAGTGCCATCTCCAGCCGTAGTTTATTTCGAAGGAGTATTGTCTGATAATGAACCAGATGCTTAGACTTCAAAAGTTCAATCATCATCAACATCTGAATAGAGCATTTATGAAGACGAAAGGAAACCTCATTTAATCAAACAGAACGAGTTGAATGGTCTCGTGAGAGACTAAAATTTGTCAAAACAGCAGTCAGAACTACTTGATTCACGTTCGAAACAAAAGTTAACTCATTTAGAGACAGAAATAGAAATCTTTCGTCATATTTTGGCACAAAAGATGAAATATGTTTTTGCAGAGAAGTGAACGGTTTATTTAGAGTGATGGATGAAGTTCATCACCCAGCTGATTAGTGTTTGTTTATTGACTCATCGAAAACAAGTTTGAAAGCGGTAATGCTTCAATATGGAAAGGAAAATCCTGGATACCTATTGCTCACTGTACAAGCATGAAAGAGACCTACGAAATATTGTGTCAGTTAATGAATGTTATAAATTATAATGATTACAAATGGAATATTTGTGACGATTTAAAGGTTACTGCGTTACAGATGGGTTTACAAGGAAGATAAAACAAATATTGTTGTTTTTTGTGTTTATGGGACAGCAGAGCAACAAAGGAGCCTATACCTATTAATACCGACCCAGAGAAAACACAAACGTATGAACAACTCCAAAACCTTACGTGATAGAAATATTTTGCTGGCATATTTGAAATTAGCGCATCAAAATACATAAAGATCGACTTATTTGGTATTAGTTACAAAATCAATGTTGACTACTGTAATTATTTCTTATTCGAAGATTTTGAGCTGCGATTTACATCGACCTCAGAAGCACCTTCACTATATATATATATATATATATATATATATAATAATAAATTATTTAGGATTTGATAGCTTGTTCCCTCCGTAATATTTAACCACATTTTTTTTCAGAAATCGCTTTCGGTCTCGCACATTCTAAATCTGCTTCTGCCGCACTGTTATTCAAGCATTACAGCAATAACTAGAAAATCTTCTGGGGACCTGAAAAAAATTCTTTTGTAGTAAGTAAATCTCTATTTGGTGAAGTTACAAGGTGCTAAAGAGACCGTAAATACCTCCAAGAGAGAGAGAGAGAGAGAGAGACAGTGTGTATATAGCGCAAATTTTTGCGACCTTAAAAAACATTCCTGCCAGATCGGGACTTGAAATTGTTATTTAATGCTCCGCGGTGCCTTGAACATTACATATCTCGAGCACATATCAAACGTCTCCATCCTTTTTTTGGTTAACTGCAAACAAGCTGCCTCTTTATGGCTTTAGCTGAAAACTCTTGCTGCCTACAGTTAAAATTTTCCTTCCTTTGTGCCGTAACCCGAAATAGTAACATTAAGACTCATTTATAGTCATGTGTGTCGTGACACATTCGCGTCTTCAATTTTTTTTTGTTTTAGAATTCCTCTCCTTTGAAATTGATCTACTCCGTCGAAAATGTCAGGCATATATTTTTTTCGGAAGACCTTTCCTTTTATGCACGCTCGATTTTCGGTGGTGAATCTAAAATGTAAATTGAAATGCGTTTAGTATTATTTTTTTAAATATCAACGAGAAAAATTATTAAATTTATGATTACGGGTGGCACAATTCATTTACAAAATTTGCGTTATTATTACTATTTATCATTCTAATGTTCATATCTCTTGTACAAAACCCTTCTTGGGGAAGTAATTTATCAAGAAAATATTTTGCGAATTTTTTTAATAATTCGCATCTAGAATCTCACTAGAAGATATTTTGTTAAAATAATTGGTGGTCCTAATACACTTATTGGGTATAAGTTTACGTTGAAATTCTTTTTTAAATAGGGTTGAAATTAAAAGGAACATAAAAAACATTACATAGGCGTTGGCATCCAAAGAAGATTTTTCTGCATTGCAATGTACGATGGGAATGTAATTATCAACACATTTCGCTAGCAGGCGTTATTATTGGTTAAAATGTATAATGTTTTCCTATTTTCTTAATTGTATTTTAAAATCTTACTCCATCGATTACTTCTTTCCTATAGAAATTTTGCTATTATTATGATCGTCGTCATCATCGAGGTTAATGGACCTAAAACATTCCACCAATTAGAAACGGAGGACGAGACAAAGTCGATTATGCGAGGCGTTAATCCGCTCAAAATTTCGCCACCTTCCTGTTAATTTCACCGAAAATACGGTCGAATTTCCTGTAACAGGTGCGCGGAACTGAGGAAGCTTTCGTTTTATAGCCAAATTGGATCTCTCTCTCTCCGCGTCCTGCTTCGCTTCCTAGCTCCTCGGACAACAAGGTTACGCCCATTAAACTCTATAACATATTCTTCATTCTATCGTTGAAGCGTTATGACTACATTTATAGGGAGTGCTCCATTAACTCTTACGGGGAAACGAATTTTGATCGCATTTTAGAATGAAAATGTTTGCTTTAAAATATTCGCTTTAATAAATCGTGGCATCCGCGGCACTTGGTAGAGTACTTTTAATAGGTGAGGCGTAACGTGGGTAATGAAGTTTCGTGCGTGTGTGTTGGGTTCCGTATGCCTTTATGCCTTTAAAGTAAATTCCATAGGAAAAACGGACGAGAAAATTTCAAGTACGGAATGTTTCTACTTTTTCTCTTAAAATTCATAAAGAATGTTTTTTTCACTTCCGCTAATACTGAAAATTTGGACTCGTTGGAGGGGTGGTTAATGTGTACGGCTCCCAATGCTAGGAGGGTTTAGGACAGTTCGGCACGACTGATTCGGCACGACCGGTTCGGCGATGGAACTATTCGGCACCGGACAGTTAAGCGCAGCCGTGTTCCGCACGGCACGGTTGTTTAACTTAATACATTACAAAGCTCCTCAGGTAAATTGGTTTAAAAGTTAAGCTGTTTTTAATATAGCCATATATATTCAAACGTTATTGGTTCGGTGAAGTCAAATCAGCCGGGTTAACTTCATTGTTGTATATTGTGAACGTTCTCTCACGAAAGTAAATTTGAAAGTAAATTCTTTAAAAATATAATTATTTTTATTTAAACAGTAATGGTTCGATGAAATCAAGTCAGCTAATTTAACTTAACAGTAACATTTATATTAAATTAACGTTAATATAATCAATTAATTTTGCAAATCATGATGCATATCATCCGGTGATTTTTCGTAGTATAATTTTTATCGTGTGCTTTTTTCCACGAAAGTTAATTTAAATCTATTTTCCTTTAAATATAGTCATTTTTATTTCTAAGTAATAGCTTCGGCAACTTAATAGTTGCAATATTAATATTATCATGACGCCATTCCCTCCAAAATATATTGGAATTGTGCCGTGCGGAATACGGCTGGCGTCGAATTGTCCGGTGCCGAATAATTCCATCGCCGAATGGTCCCGTCGCCGAGTCGGTCGTGCCGAAGTGTCCCTTTCCGATGGTAGGATCGCGGGTTCAAACCTATCCATGGTTGTACGTTTTCGTCTTTGGTATTGCGCACTTTTTATCTAGCTATCTAGTTAAAGAAATAAATAAAATTAAGTCAAACAACTGTAACTCAAATGCTTACAGTTCCTATTGTCTGAATCAAAGAAGGAATTTCTTTCCATACATATTTCTTCTTAAAATGTATTATCGCGTGTGTCATTCTGATTCTCTGTGATACGAGATTTTTTGCCTTTTTTCTTTATAGGGTTTGAGAATTTCGTTTTTCAGCTTTGTGTAATTTTTAACCTCAGAGTAATTAAATATCGGAAAATTGCTCATTTTTTAAAATTTATTTTATAACGTCTCTAAACTTTCGATAATTCTCATTTAAATTACCGTTCGTGGGGTATTCTTGTGGGGGCATAAAGGTTAATCAGGCATCGTTCGTAACTATGTTAAATAAGCTTAATTTTGTCCTTTAAAATGAAGGATTATTTTTCGGAAGAGCCTAGATGACCTAAGCGAAAAAAAGTGTTTCATTCTCTTGTTTTCACGTAAATTTGCACCCAGAGGTTCTTCACGAAAGAAAACACGAGAAAATTTTACGTCCATCCATTTACTTTTCTCAAAATTTAGTTAATATATAAAATCATATAGAATTTGTGTTGTGTAAAATTAATGACTATTTTTTAGATATTATTTTATACCTTGCGTTTTTATCAGAAAAGGGACAAGGTCTTAAATTATCCCCCTCCCAATTAAAGCATGCAGTACACAATTTTACCTCTCAAAAATATACTTTATTTAAAATCAAGATATAAAATGAAATACATAAAATTTATTTTATAACATAAAACTCTACACTTAAAAGTTCAGATTGCCATTTTTTACGCCTATAAACATAAGGTGGATGCTTAGCCCGCCGCATTCATACATACATTAAATAACATATTGTCATCGGATCCTATTATACGTTAGTTTGCCTTATAACAGTGAGGTCGCGCCAGTCGAGCTTTACTGGGATCACCCATTCAGCCAACAAACAAAGCCTCTTATTACGCTCGGAGATTCCGAGGCGATAATAACGGGGAATAAATATTCGCGAACCTAAATTCATTCATAAGTGTACATACATATCTATAATACCTATATTCATGATTCTGAAATAGGATATATGAGAATGAGGAGAATAAAAATTATGAGGCACTTCCACATAAACTAGAAACTTGAAATTTGGCAGGATTATAGTTTTTTTGTCACAACCACTGGAAAAATACGAAATTGTTAAAACTTTATATGGTGGTTGGTTTAACTCCGTTATTCAGAATGCAAGAACCGTCTCCTAGTATATGTATACACCTCGAAGAGCTGATGAACCATGACGGAATACATGGAAGGAACGTGATGGAAAATAGGCGCGAGGATATCTCGGTATGTAGCAGCAGCAGGAAAGGGAGATAATGGAGGGAGAACCGGGAGAGCACGAAGTATAGGTATTCGAGGGGGGTGGGGATGAAATGGGGTTGGGAGAGGATGGGGTAGGGTGAGGGGTGTGGGGAGGATAGAGAATGGCGCGGGATTTGCGGCGGCGGTGCAATGCGGTGGAAGAGCCTCTCTTGTGGGACGTGTATGTATTTGTGTGCGGGTTGTTTCCATAGAATCTACTCCCCCGTAGCCAATGCCGACATACCCCCGACAGAGCGACCCCTTCCTCCTCTATCCGCCCTCCCCTCCAGCTCCATCACTTCCCCTCCTTCCTCTATCCGCCCTCCCCTCCAACTCCCCCCCTCCCCCCCCCAATTCCGACGCTCCGATCTTATGCGCTGGTGGCACACTTCCTTCACTATCGTCGTAATTAAGACCGCTCCTTCTTTATGAAGATTGTGAGGGGGGAGAGGGGGGGAAGGGGGAGGGAAGACCTATTGCGCACCCTGCAGTGGCTCTGTGAAACGGACAGAGCGCTGAATATCTCATCATCCCCATACAAGCACGCACACACGTCTGTACGAGAAGATCACGCAGACTAGAAACGGTCGTTTAATTGTCACGGGAGGAGGGGAAAGGGTTTGGGGTATGTGAGTAGAGGAAAGATGGCGGTAGGAGGAGGAAGAGGGTGACATTCCTTCCTTTTGGATGTCTCCGGTCTCCCGTTATTTTTTTGTGTATTTTTTTCCTGTATCCCGACGTCTCACACTCTCTCTATCTCTCTCTACTCTTTTGTGTTCCAATCCGGTCGGTTATTACAACGGAATTGAGGAAGTCGGGAGGTTGGGATGAGGAGACAGACAGACAGACAAACGACTTTATTAAGGGCGACATTGTGAGAGAGGGAGGGAGGGAGAGAGAGGGAGAGAGAGTGAGAGAGGTAGCGAGGGAGTGGGGAGGGGCTGATTTTGGTATTGGATGAGAAGGCGGTAGAGAGAGCTTGAGGAGAGTGAGAAAAAAAGGAAATGGAAATATGCTATATCTGCTCTTTTTCCCCCCTCCTCTTTCTTCATCTGCTGCTTCGGGCTTTTGATCTCCCTATCTATGTATCTCTCTCGACTGAAGAAAAGGTGTGTACTCGTATATGTATGTATGTGGATGTATATATGTAAGTAGGTATAAATGTGTGCGTGTGTATATATATATCTACACACACACAGACTATATAGCATCCTCCACAGAAATTTCTTGGTAATTGAATTCCCCGTTCTATTGAAAATTCCTTCCCTTCCGCGGTGCGCTCGCCTCTTTGTTTTTTCCCATTCTTCGGAGATATCCGTAGGTATAAACAATTCGTTGATTTTGCGAAGAAAGAAGAGGCGTAAAGAGATAGAGGGAGAAAATGAAAGAAATAACTCTATCCGCTAAGCTTCGTCCTATGGCACTCGATCGATAGCATTTGTTTCGTCGCTTCGAAGTTGTCTATTTTACGCCTGCCGTCCCATAATTTCCTGCCGTGAGGTAAGAAGATCTTTTTGATGCTGAAAATTTCGCCACTTACTATCCCGACCATGACTAATCTCTCAAAAGGCGCATTCATTTACGTAAATGGGACGGTAAACTCGGAGGATTCCGATATTTATCCAGGACCGACAATTTTATCTTTATATATACCTTTTATATAATTACCGAAGAAGTCGTTACTTCCTGGCATTCGATAATATGAGTAAGGTTCAAGTATGCTTCACAAAATGAAATACGCGTAATTCAATAACTTTTTGAGGGCGAGAAAATTCAATCGATCATTCAGTGAAAATCCATTACTGTAATTTTCTGCGTGGGAAAAGAGTAGGTACCTGGCTATTAAAAACCTAGGTGTTTGATTTAAACTTAAATTTACATATTATTTATTCTCGTGTATTCTTTGCTCGAGTCGTAGTTCATGCTTCGCGCTTGACTCATTTATTCATGAAGGCACGAAACACAATTTATTGTTTATAATATAGAGCGAAACTTATATTACTAGTTTATTTAAAGGTCACCTAAAAATACAAAAATCCGTATCCAGCGATTACGCTACGTATTAATAACATCCAGTCTTTTGTTTGTTCTCAAAAAGTCTACATTGACTTAATGTTTCTACGAAATCACATTTTGCGAATGCCACATTGGCTTTTGAAATCGAAATACATATATTTATTCACCAAATACATTTTTGACTAAATGTTTTTGAAAATAAAACCTTCTGCAATCTGATGAAAATTTTGGTCTCAAATCAAAGGCCGTTTGAATGGGCGAATATATCTAAAAGGTAAACGTAAAGGATTAGAGAGAGATTTGCCGCTTTATAGTCATATTATTTTAAGGTGAGAATGTGTCTTTTATGCAAATCTCTCGATCTGACCTAGCATTGTGTTGACTCATAGCAGGATCATTATTTAAAGGGTTTTTCTGAAGGAAAATACTCGGATCCGCCGTCAAACGCAAATGTTTTAAAAAATTTCCGTATTCGCCTCGAGCATCCCGAACTATTTTTATCCCGGAATGTTTGTTTTATTCTCCTTAAGTAATGTTTTCCTAAAGTTTTCAACAGCGGATCCATTGGAGAGGTAAAATGTTGACGTTTGAAATACTCAACGCGATCCTTATACACATATACATACATATACACACATCCAGGGTGAGACGGCGAGGTAACCGCCTCAGGCGCCTCTCGAAGGGGGGCGCCAAAATTGGACAAAAATGAAAACCTATCAAAATAAATTCATAAGGTCAACGAGGTCAGGGGGCGCCATATTATATCTCGCCTCAGGCGGCAAAATGTCTGGGCATGGCCCTGCACAAACACACACACACACACATAAATACACGCAGGCACACACACACGCGCGCAAACACACACACACGCGCGCAAACACACACACAAACATATATATATATAAGCATATATATACAGGGTGATTCAGGAGGAAACCTCAATATATACATATATACATATATATATATATAAATGCTTAAGGAAAAGGAAAGGTAATAATAAGGTAGCAACAAGGTGTTGGAGGAAGCCCAGTGGACACTTACCTAGATTGAAGAGCCGCTGGGGGTGCTGAGGACACACGAAAAACACAAAAGAACAAAAACGACACAAAAATGGAGCTTTCGGGCTGACGCCCTTCTTCAGCGACGGAGAAACATATACTCATATATATATATATATATATACACACACACACACACAGGTATGCAGGTATACAGTTATATATGAACTGTGTAAGAGAGAAAAACACATAGAAATGTTAATTCCTTAGGTGCTCACAATGTTTGCCCTCATTCCGCACACGTTCCTGTAGTCTGTCTGCCACACTTTGTCACAAATATCTTTGTTTGCATCCACTTCCTGAAATGCGTCAGTGACGAAGCGTTTCAGATCGTCGATAGTACGAGGTTTCCGGCCGTACACCTTGTCCTTAATGTTGCTGATGCAGTTGTCGTATGATGATGTCCATCAACATGTTCAGATACGTGTCTCCTGTGACGGTGCTACCGAAGAACACAGTTCCAATGATTCCAAAACATGAAATTCCACCTGGTTGCTTTAGTTGTTCTATCGTGACGTGGGAATTTTCGGATGGCCAGTAAACAGTTGTGCCTGTTGGCATGGCCTGACTATTTGAAGCAAGCTTCGTCGGACCAGATAATCTTCTGAAGGAGTATGCTGCCCTGTCTTACATCATTCAGTATAACCTCGCAGAATTGTAAGCGTCAATCTGGATCATCTTCTAGCAAATCGTGTATCAGCCTCAGTCGATACGACTTCAAATGTAAACGCTCCATCAACCGACGCAAAGATCTGCGTGAAATTTCTAGCTCTTTAGAAACACTCCTGGTTGATTTTCTTGGACTTTGCACGAATTCTTATGCCACTAACATTTCATTTTCAGTGGTGGTAACAGTTATTGGTAGACCACTCTTTGGTACATTAGCGATTGACCCTGTCCGGTCGAATTTGTCACAAGTCTATAAATGGATAGCCTGCTTGGGGGAGTGTGGTGTTGAAGACCTCACGCCACGTCGTTCGGACAAATTCTTCCATTATTGTTTGAGTACCCATTTGCGTTCAGCAGCTGTCAAATTCCCAGCCATCACTGTCTATTATCTACCTGCAAATAAAAATAATAATAAAAATAAAAAAGAAAATAGGCAACTGTATACATACTTTTGCCCCACTCTGTGTGTATTTATGTGTGTGTATATATAGTATACTATATAGAATGATATATATATATATATTTATTTATTTATTTATATTTATATTTATATTGTGTTGTTAGTAGAAACTGATGCACAAAATAAACTCTCCACGAGCTTGGTTGTCGGTGGCCAAATAAAACTTTCAAACGCGGAAAATCTATCGAATATTGGCAATTTTAACTTTTTCACCAACAACCAACTATATTTAAAGGAATAAATTAATCAAATAAAGCCAAATATATTAAATCAGACTTTTTTGGCTGATATTTCACGAGTAGCTCTTAGGTTTTGGGTGAAAAGGATTTTTTCGTTTTAGGCAATCCAACTTCCATGTACATTTTACTGCCAGAGAATATCTTATATTCGGGAGATGTGGCGGAGTGACCTTCCTCGTAAAAGATCCTTGTTTCGAATTCGAGGACGGACACCGGCTATTTCAAACTGGGATTATCACTAGTACACGGATTGTGTGTTATGAGAAGAGCACTCCGTCGTTAAAAGCCGTTTAGCAGTGTACTCCATTGGCTATTTTCGCAAGTGTAGACTAATGCAGCCAACGGGTTTGCCTACTCCCCTTTAAGGTGAATGTGTTTTTTTGTACTGATCCTCAGTCTAAGGGGTAGTGCAGTCCCATTCACTTGAAAATTCGTTGCACTTGTAAGCACCCAGGCGGTAGCGGAACAGGCTAGTATCCTAATCCGTTAATTGAAGGTGGTAATGAAGATATTATGTACGATGCGAAAAAATTCACAACGTAAAAAATATAAAATTGACAGCGGCAGGGTTATAAAGATGTAATTTATTCAAAGTAGGAAGTGAATGGTTAAATCGAACGTGAAATATCGCGGGAAGTGATTGATTGTTATTCCGGCAAAAATTGCAAAAAAATAGATCAATAAATTAAGGCTTTCGATAATTAATGTTTCCGAATGGGTTTCGGATTGGCAATTTTAAGGAATGTCGCATTCATAGAATTTATTTTGCGTGGCTCGGTGTTTTCCGTGACAGTCGATAAATTGACATGATGATCAACGCGCAATAAATTATTGTTTCCAAAATTCAATTAATTATCGTCCAGATAAAAGGGAGGAGATATTCCCTTTTTTACAAAAACCTTGCCTTACTTGCGAAGATTTATTTTTCAGCTCAAGGTATTACTGGAGATATTTCTAAACCCCCCCCCCCCCCCCCCCCAGCTTCCTTAAATGGCGCGGATTTTCCGACCGCTTGAGTACACAAAGGGTCGAGAAAATTTAATCTACGCACGGCCACGGTATTTCATACCCTCTGGAATATTTCCTTGGAACCCTTCTGGACTTTGTTGAAAAAAAGTACTTCCAAATTCATGTCTCTCTCTCTATTCTCTTGAACAAGAGAGAGAGAGAAAAAAAAGGCATTATAATATCCCAGAATTTAATTCGTTCTAATTCAGTGACCTGCGTGAATTTCGGCCAACTTTTCTTCTTCTCTCCAGAGAACTTTGCAACTACTTACGCCATAGCTGAAACCTCTGGCCCGTCTCCTTAATCTCCGCCAATTGATCATTGCGCACCTAATTATAACTTCAGCGCCTGTCCTTTACGGAGAGACTCGATCCCCCTTAGGAAAGGATCACGGACCACCTTTAGCCATAAAGGAAGTGAAAGAGGGAGAGAGAGAGGGGATGATGGACCAGGATGGAAGGGTTTATGAAGGAGGAACTCGAGGGAAGGAAGGTTTTATGGAGGTGGAGCTCGAGCGCCAGCAGCGCAGCGATCGTGGTTGCGGGAGTTTGGATAACTATAACCATTATAGGGTGCTCTCCTAGACTTGTGAACGATATAGTTTTAAGGGTAGAATGAGCATTTTTTTTTAAAGACTATAACTCATGAAACACCTTGCCACAGGAGGGACGGATAGGAGTTTTTTTTTAAAAAACAGAATGTTCCATTGTGGAGCTGGAGGGGATTGATGATAGCGCTATCATTCAGCCTTCTTACCCTACTTTCCAAGTTGTCTCCTTCTCCAGCAGCTAATTTATTTCTCTCGTTCTTATTACTCCTCTTCCTATTGTAGACCTTTAGCTTAAATGTTCCTTCGGTGACCTTTCCGCAATTCCCGGGAAACCTTTTGCACCTACGCCCTCTTTCGCAAATCTGTACTTCACAACTTCTCAATTTTCTCATGTTTCAACGGTATCCCAGTTTCTGACTTGGATGTATTATCTCCATGCCTCGCTCTCTCTCTCTCACTCTCACTATCACTATTCTCCCTCTCCTTCAAATCATTTCCGATATTTCTCCAAAGTTCTTTATATCCTTCTCCGTCTCCCTCCATCTCTCTCCATCCATATCTCTCTCTCAGCATTTCTCTCTCCCTCCCTCTCCATCTGTACCACTCTATCTCTCTATCCCTTCCTCTCTCTCTCTCACTTCCTCTCTATCTCGCCCACTTTATCTCTCTCTCTTCCTCTGTGTCTCCTCCTCTCTTATCTCTTCATCTGTACCTCTCTATCTCTTACTTTCTATCCCTTCCTCTCTCACTTTCTCCCTATCTCGCCCCCTCTATCTCTCCCTCTCCTCTCTTTCTCTTCCTCTCTTTCTCTTCCTCTTCGTCTGTACCTCTCCATCTCTTACTCTTCCCATCTCCTTCCACGTTCCCATATCTTTTAGTCTCCCCTTAATGATTAAAATGACTAATATTATCAATCTTTTCCTAGTAATTAATGCTATCGTCCGCAGTCTTTCTTTTTACCCTCAATCACATTTTCCCTCTCCTCCCCTTCCCTCCCTCTTTAATCCCTCTCTATATCCGTCTTCTCTCCCTTCCCCTCGCATCCTTCCGCATTCCCTCGCATCTGTTTGCCTCTCCTTCACTTTTTCATCCTAATTCCTATGCCTATCCGTCATCTCATTCTCGCTTATTCTTTAACACCCTCATCCAAATTCTTCTCTCCCACGTCTTTATTTTTTTTTAAGCGCTGCTTATTTTTTTCAATTTTTCCTCCAGTCCTTCCTCCTTTCGTGCACTTAACAAAATTGGAGTTATAACCGAGCCGAAATATAGGTAGCTAGAAAGATGAAATTTTTCGTGTGAATGGATATATATGATATATATGTATTTATGTGTGTATATATATGTATGTGTGTGTGTATTTTATATATATATATATATATATATATATATGCTATTCACGAAAGTACGTTTTCACAGCTATGTCCGACTGACCGTACGTGCGTCGTGCTATTACTGAAATTAAAACGCTGAGCAAATAAATCTAGTGAGATGCAAATTTTGGATTGTATGACCGTGCAGCAGTCTTATCGTTAAAAAATATACTTTTTCAGATTTAGCGTACCGGGATTCAATACGATTGGAAATTTTAAAAATTGTCGTTTAACTGTCAAATCGGTCGGTAACGAGATCGAAAACTTTTTGTTTCCTTCTGCGCATCTAGCGCTAGACTTACATCCTTCGAATTCGCGTCGTTTTCGACGTAATATTTCCCGACCCTAGGTGACCCGCGGCGCACCGTGTTGCGGACCACCGTCACATGGGATTAGGCGGAGTGAATTTAGGGTTTACAGGGGGGAGGAGAGGGGGTCGAAGAATGTAAAGGATAAAAAAATAATGCTGGAGGGAAATAAAAGGAAGGATCGCCGAATGGGAATTGGGAGCGAAGGAAAGGAATGAAAAAAGGGTGCGCATGAGAGAGAGGGAGAGAGAGAGGGAGAGAGAGAGGGAGAGAGAAAGTGAGAGAGACAGGGGGAGAGAGAGGGAGAGAGAGGGAAAGAGAGAGGGAGAGAGAGATGGAGAGAGAGTGAAATGGGAAGAGGAAGAGATAAAAAAGATGATGGGCAAAGGTAAGGGGTTTTTCTTGTGAGGATAAAGGTTGGAAGAAGAAGCGGAAGAAGAAACGATAGGGATTGAGACGTGTAGTGTAGGTGAATGTGGGCAAAGTAGTGCAGTGAGAGAGGGAAGGAAAGGACGATTTTTTACGACGAAAGAGAGAGAGAGAGGACCACGTATTCCGCAACAAAAAGAGAGAGAGAATAAAAAGAGAAACGGCGAGAGAAAGAGAGAGAGGGAGATGAGCGAAGAAAAGAAGTAAGACGGATGGGGGCGTAAAGAAGGACGGAAGGAGAAAAGAACTTTGAAAAGAGAGACAAATGAAGACGAACAAAAGAAAATCGATGCTCGGGTGAGTGGTAAATGCGCGACACTCTTAAGCGGCCTCGCACGATCAGTATTACTGTCAGTATTTTGAATATTGACAGTATTACTGACCGTGTGAGGTTCATACCGATGTATTGACGGTGCGAAAAAATGATATTGATTGGTTGATGAAAATACTGACAGTATTTACACTGACAGTAATATTGATCGCGCGAGGACCGCTTTGTGTGTGTGCGCGCCATTTCCTTTCCATGCAAAGAGTACAATTGTCACACATTGCATCGCCATTATCGCGTGTGTTTTTTAAAATTACAATGTAGGGGAGGAGAAAAGTTTCCGGCTTTGATCGGGAAATCGAACTAAAAATCTTAAATTGGCTTGGGAGGATGTTTCTCGCCACTGCGCAACAAATCAGGACAATTCGGAACGACGAAACATATAGCGGAACAACTGATACGCTAATGTGATGGAAAAACAGAAACGAATTAACTTTCGATGTGTAGGTATTCAACGTGTATCGAAGAAAAATCGAACGGCAGGCCTCCGACTGATGGAAATTCGAATGTATCCGGAAAATTATTTTCCCTTCCTATTGGCGTAGCGATGGTATCATGAACCACGGTGCAAGAATCAATGCTGGAAACCTTCTGAATGATTTAGTGTAAAAAAATATTTATATTCTATTGATAAAGTATTTCGTTTCATTAAACATTTTTTTGAAATCATGAGTTAAACTAAAATGTTGTTTTCCGCATGTATCGCATGTACAGGCAGAAAAAAAATTATCAGTTTTGACCGTTTTTTCACGGGCCCTCTTCACTTGGTGTCTTCCTTAGGGTACCAAGCTCCATCTTTAGGCGCAGCTATACCATTGTTCCATACCCATTTTTAAAAAAAAATTTTTAATTCCGCGTCTATCTGAAGAATACGTTTTCCTCCGAAAGAATGGCGAAAAATGCTTCGGAACGAGCGATCGACGGCGACGGTACGCACCACGCAAGCAGAGTCATCCCTCTTACGTTATTAATTTTTTTTTCAAAAACACGAAAGTGGCTCCATAATGAAAAAAAAACAAAAAAGTGTTCTAACGAGTTCGCCGGAATTTTTATTATTATTATTATTATTTTTTCTCGCGCTTTCTAAATCATGACAAACTGCCGGTGATTTAGCGAAAACTTATTCTGGCGAAAATAAAGAGGCGAAGCGTGTGTTTGCGGGGGGAAGGGCAGGGGTTTTTCGAGGGAAGGGGGTGTGGTGGTGGTGGTAGGAGGGAGTGGGGGAATTTGAGGGATGGGAAGGGGGGTAGAGGGCATTATAATAATGAAATACTCTTACGGAACGGGCTCAACTTATTTGAGCGAAAGTAAAAAAATTGCAGAAAGAGAAAAGACTTCCCGCATCGGATGGATGGACGTTTTTTTGGGGGGGAAGAGTGGGGGGGGGAAGGAGGGAGTAGGGGGAGAGGGGGGGGGGGAGTGGCGGCGTTTGTATGAAAATTTATCGCACCTTGAAATTCCGCATGGTATACGGCGGTAGAAGTTATGCCTGGTAAGGAAGGAGTGGGGAAAAAAACTGCACGAAACGGACCATGAAAAGAAAAGTCCGATAAAAAAGGAAATGGAAAATGTTTCGCGAGTGAGAGGAGAGGGAGAGAGAGAGAAAAGAGAATAAAAGGAGAGAGTGAGATAAAAGAGGTCTCTCCGCGGATATAAATAACTGTAGAGAAACTGCGAGGAAGAAAAGGCATGTTTTTGGAGTTCGCTGCATAGTAAAAAGGGAGGGAAAGGACGTTTGTGGAAAGAGAGAGAGAGATATGGTTGAAGAAGGAAGAGAAAGGGAATGGAATAAAAAAGAATATATATATTCCATCCCGAAAAAAAAGGGAATGGGTTAAGCTCGATTTATGTATCGAATTATCTGTGTCTGTTACTATAATACGCTTATTATAGGTATCAAGCGTTTGCGCTTTCGGTTCTTTTTAATTGGCATGGTGATTGGCTGACGTGTACCGATGATCCTGTTTATGTCAGCCTGGAAAGGAACCGAAACTTGGCCTAATTTCTCGAAGAATTTTAATAATACTATCTTGGATTGCTGATTTATTTTTATTACGCGTTTTTTAACGTTTATTTTGTCATATTTGTACGGTGATCCTAATGGCATATTTAGAACTGGACTCATTAATTTGATCTGGTTTCGTAACGACAAAAAACCGTATTTCGATTACTCGTTTTTGCTTCAAATGGTTTCCCGGAAATTAATTTGTCATTTAATCGCAACATTGCCGTCAGGCGATAATTAAAAAATGTTTTTAAAATCCGGCACTTTGTTTTTACCCATATGTTGTTGACCTGGTTTCCATTGGTATTGTAATATAACTATAATTTTTCCTTTTCCAGAGCGCTCTTATTTATTATTTCCCTAAGAACTGTGATTGTTTACCCAAGAATCTATATCCCTTTTATCTAGCAGAGAGAAAGTGGAGTGAAACAAAATCACGAAAAGTTACGAGCGGATTACTACAAAATTAATGTCGAATATTTGTTAAAAAAGTTTCTATATATATATTTCTATATCATCATCAGCCTTTTTCAGTCCACTGACGGATGAAGGCCTCTCCCAGACTCTTCCAGTTTTCCCTGTCAACTGCCTCCATCCTCCAAGTTTACCCCAAGAACTTAACAAGCTCTCTGTCCCACCTGTCTTTCGGTCTTCTTTTCGGTCTCCTGATGTTACTTGGGATCCATTCGATGACAGTGGACTTCCGACGCTTGTCATTTCTTCTAGCAATGTGGCCCGCCCACTGTCATTTTAGCACCTTCACTTTTCTAATCACGTCACAGACTCCCGTCTTCTTTCTGACCCAGTCGTTCCTCTTGCGGTCTCTTCGGGTGGTCCCTAACATGCATCTCTCCATGCCTCTCTATGTTGTTTGCAGGCGTTGTATCATTCCGGCGTTCATGGTCCATGTTTCACAACCATATGTCATACAGTCTCCTTTTTAGGATGACTGGAATATTTGATTTAAAGATGTTCGCATTCTTGCCAAAAGCACTCCATGCCATCTTCACTCTCCGGTTGATTTCTCCAAGAAGCGAACCATCAGTAGTGATGAGTTGACCTAAGTAAACATAGCTATTTGTATATATGTTTATGTATATATATAGTATATATATATATATATATATATATATATATATAGAGAGAGAGAGAGAGAGAGAGAGAGAGAGAGAGAGCCATAAAAAAACTATTCCTGCCCTGCTAAATGCTACATAACATCTTCCACGTATACACGCAGGATTACAAATATAAATAATTTATCTATATACATTAATATTTTTAAAAATATTTTGTAAAAGTCCGTTTTCTCTTTTCCAAAGTCATTCTAAGACATCGAAACCAAGTTTCTTCGTATAATTTATAATTTTCTTCATCCAATTATTTCGCAATCCTTAAATATTCGAGCAGTTCGAAAAACGGAATTTATAATTAGACACGATTTTATTCGTCTGTGCGGAAGAGGCGATTATTTTTTTTTCGTTTTTATCAAACAATGGGTGATATAAACATTTCACGCAATCTCGTGAAATTCGGTTTGGTATGTGCCGCGAAGTTCGAGTAAATCCATGAAATCTGAAGAGTTGAGGATCATTGCCCCGTTGCGCAATGTGGCATCGAGCTATCATTTTATTGTTCGCTTTCATTGATTTAACTCTGTCGGTTTGACGTGATTGTCTATAGAAGGTCATACATTTTAAAAAAAGTAATGCAGCAATAAGAGAAGAGTTTTGCTTGTCGGTTCTTTTGGCGGGGTTTTATTCGTCCCTTCTTTTTAAAAGGAATTCCAAGGATCCGATTATTATTTTTTATCGAGTGGTACAACACATTCTCATGAAATATTCGCCTTTAATTAATGATTTTTTAATAACCAGTTTTGGTATTTACTTGACAAGCCTTAAATTATAACTCCTCCCCCCCCCCTCCCACATCTTTACGACCAATTATTCTACCTTGGATCGTAACAAAGAAAGAGCTCACCTCCATTTTGTCTTCATCTCTTTCTTCCAATCTTCTTTCCTCGTAATCCTCTTCTACCCCCTTTCTCTCCTCCTCTTCCACCTCCTTCCTTCCTTATCCTTTTATGTGACCCTCTAAAACATCTACGCAATATATCTCGCCTTCCTCCCTCCTATTCTTCCCCTCCCCCTTTACATATAAAAAAAAAGGCGAAGCGAAATAAAAAAAACATAGTCCGCTCCACACGCACCCCCTACTGTCCATGTAAAAAAAAATCCCTTTTCCACCCCCCCCACCACGCCTTTCATACGACCATATTCCCATTGTCCGCATATGCTGCATTTAAAACGCATTCCTTAAAACCAGACTAATGTTTTGTGCCGCTTAAACATGTGTGGAGGTCAATGGCGGAAGCGACGGCGCTCGGTTGGAGAAAGGCCGTTAAAAATAACGGGGATGTGTTTTCTATGCTAGACCGCGACAAGAGATATCCATTTTCTCCAAGGGCATTATAACGCTCGGAGACATGCATGCATGTAAATCGTAAAATGCAAAAAAGGGTTCGTTTTTTTAAGGGCAGGGGAGGGGCGGAGAGAGAAACCCCAACCGACTTCGAAAGATATTTCACAATTTTACACGATTTTTTTGTCTCGTTCCTCTCATTTTCTTGAAATCATTCGGTGTTTAGTATGGAAACATTCGTACGAAAAATTGCGTATTATGAAATAAAAGACTCGTTAGCTTACTTTTTGGACAAAATCAAATTAGAAAATTTATGTAGCTCCCAACAGCCATAATAAAGTCGGGAAAAGAGATTCTAACAAGCAGTTCTCGAAATGGAAAATGTTACGAAACGGAACGTTTGTATTGGCAGCGGAAAGGAAATTTTTACGAAAAGGAACGCTTGTTATAAGGGACGGTATTTCTGAATGTCTGACGAAACGTAATGGTATTATCGGCGAGTGTGACGAGCGGGAGCGGCGTTCCGGTGTGTTCCGGCTCATTTCGAGCACTGCTAACAAGGTGGAATATTAGTAAAATTAGATTTTTCTGCTACTGGTCGCTAGTACGTCCCGCTCAAGTTCAGAATTTTTCTCCCCCAACTTCGCAAAACAGATGCTCGTTTCTGGTAAAAAGCTGTCGTCATAACTAGTAGTCCACCGATAGTTTTACGATGTCCCATCGCTGAAATACTACAGATGACGGCTTTGTATCCGAAATATGCATCTGGTTTTTCCAAAGCATACGCGGATAATGGACAAATATATTTATCAAAAGAGGAAATAAGTGTATATTAACCGAGTTCGTTCTGGAAAAGACATGTAAAACGCACAAATTAAATATATTTCATAAAAGCTATGAAATTGTAATTTATGAAAATTCCAAATCAATAAATTATATGGCAAAGGCATATTATGTTTAATTTTTAAAAGGTGTTCTCAGAAATTGGAAGACTCTAATTACTTTTTGCCTTTACCGGAATTTTTCTATTTCGATACTCTACGCCCATAGAATCCGTTTTTCTAAACAACGCACAATCCGCGGCTTGTTTCTTTAATAAAATTCCGTTTAAAAATATTCCCGTCAGCTTCCAAAGCCTTTCGGTGCATCCAGCTTTGAGGCAACTGACCGCGGTTATTTTTTTCCACCCCGTCGGTTATTTTCATGAGCGGGCGTTAGAGGCGTAGCTTATTTCGCGCCCGCGTATTCGGATAATGGGTTTAACCCTTAAAAAAACCTCTCTTTGCCGCCACCTTTTTTATCCCTTTTGGTCCCATATACAAGCGGACGAAAAATGCATTTTCTCCGTTGTAGCGGCGCGCCGCCCGCGAATCTCGATCCGTCATAATCAATGCTAAGCTGTCATTAACGAGGATATAAAAGAGGGGCGCGAGCCGGAGGCGATTTGTCGCCCGTTGAAATCGTCACGTTCTTTGTTTATTATTTTTTTTAAGGGACCTATTCTCGACTGCCGTCAAAACTGATCGATGCACACACACACAGGGTTCGACCCTAATATCGGTATCCCAGGTGACGCCCCGGAAACAATCCTAACAATGAAAGCCTGGATGCTCGGTATCTTTCTCTTTCTCTCTCTCTATGTATCTCTCTCTATCTCTCTCTATCTCTCTATCTCTCTATTTCTCTCTCTCTCTCTCTCTCCATCTCTCTCTCTCTCTCTCTCTCTCCATCTCTCTCTCCATCTCTCCATCTCTCTCTCTCTCTCCATCTCTCCCCATCTCTCTCTCTCTCTCTCCATCTCTCCATCTCTCTCTCCATCTCTCTCCATCTCTCTCTCCATCTCTCTCCATCTCTCTCCATCTCTCTCCATCTTTCTCCATCTCTCTCTCCATCTCTCTGTCCATCTCTCTCTCCATCTCTCTCTCCATCTCTCTCTCCATCTCTCTCTCCATCTCTCTCTCCATCTCTCTCTCCATCTCTCTCTCCATCTCTCTCTCTCTCCATCTCTCTCTCTCCATCTCTCTCTCCATCTCTCTCTCCATCTCTCTCTCCATCTCTCTCTCCATCTCTCTCTCCATCTCTCTCTATCTCTCTCTATGCCGCTCAATTGTTCTTCCCATTTTATACTTACAATCAAGTTCGCTCATTCTCTCTCTCTATCACTTTCTATCCTCCAACCCTCCCTCTCCATCCTTCTCTTTTACTCCCTCCCACTCGAAGGCATCTCAAAGCGGTTGAGGGGGCTGGGGGAGTCAAGAGGGTTATTTTGCCTGGGCCTCAAGTTCAAAGGAACCTAAAATTTGCGTTTGAATGGAAGCGCCGTGCTTAATGTCAACTGTGAAATCGGACGAAAAGAAGTTTTTTTCCTAAAAAATCGATAGGTTTGCATGGATGAAGGCTTAAAATAGCATCTTATAAATAAAAAAGTATACAAATTACATTTCGTTGTTTTTTGTTAACGTTTTTGTTTACGTGTGTTTTTATTATGGTCATGGGCCTCAAAATATGGAAATGGTCCGGGTCTCTTCTACTCTTTCTCTCTCTCTTCTTCCCTCTGGAAGTGACCCGGTCCTCTCCGAACTCTCTCTCTCTTCTCCTCTCTCTTCATCTCTTTTTCTCTCTCCCTCTCTCTCCCTATCTCTTCCTCTCTTTCCCCTCTCTTTTCCTCTCTCTTCCTCTCTCCGTCTCTCTTCCTCTCTTTCCCACTCTCTTCCTCTTCTTTCCCTCTCTCTTCCTTATTTCTTTCTTTAATTTTTTCTTCTGTATATATTTAGGGATTTTTCGCGGTTTTTTTTACGCTTCCCTCCTCTTCGTAGGTGTTTTTCCGCAAGTGGGACTTTTTTCCCGTGATAAACAAAGCGAGTAAACAGTTTTTTTTCAACCCACAAATCAAACATGATTCTATGGTAATTCTGTATGTCCAACTGACAAAATCTGTAATCAATATGAATGTGAAATTTTATAATTAACTTGTATATAATATTCAAACCTGACGGAAGGGCTAAATGTAAGAATGTATTTCACAGTCTCAATTTCGCCCTAAATAAAGTCGTTTGTCTGTCTGTCTTCCTCTCTCTTCCTCTTTCTCCCTCTCTCTTCCTCTTTCTCCCTCTCTCTTCCTCTCTCGCCCTCTCTCTTCCTCTCTCGCCCTCTCTCTTACTGTCTCCCTCTCTGTTCTTCTCTCTCCCTCTCTTCCTCTTCTCACTCCTTCTCTCTCCCTCTCTCTTCCTCTTCTTCTCTCTTCCTCTTCTTCTCTCTCCCTCTCTCTTCCTCTGCTTCTCTCTCCCTATCTCTTCTCTCTTCTTCTCTCTCCCTCTCTCTTCCTCTTCTTCTCTCTCCCTCTCTCTTCCTCTTCTTCTCTCTCCCTCTCTCTTCCTCTTCTTCTCTCTCCCTCTCTCTTCCTCTTCTTCTCTCTCCCTCTCTCTTCCTCTTCTCTCTCCCTCTCCCTTCCTCTTCTTCTCTCTCCCTCTCTCTTCCTCTTCTTCTCTCTCCCTCTCTCTTCTTCTCTCTCCCTCCCTCTCTCTTCCTCTTCTTCTCTCTCCCTCTCTCTTCCTCTTCTCTCTCCCTCTCCCTTCCTCTTCTTCTCTCTCCCTCTCTCTTCCTCTTCTTCTCTCTCCCTCTCTCTTCTTCTCTCTCCCTCCCTCTCTCTTCCTCTCTCCCCAACTCTTTCTCTCCCTCCCTCTATCTTCCTTTCGCCCTCCCTCTTCATCTTTTTCACTCCCTCCCAATCCCCTTTCACTCTCACTTCCACGTCCCTCACTTTCGCTTTTCGTCTCTCATTTTTCTCCACCGTCCTACTTTTCCATCACCTGCACTCACCTTCCTCCATCAGCATCAAAATCCCGATTCTCCCTCCCTCTCCCTCCCCCCCCTTTCCTCTCTTCTCCTCCTGGTGGCAAAACCCTTTTCACCTCCACTCGCCTTCCACTTCAACCGCCTTCCTCGCCCGCAACCCAACCCTCCATCCACCAGCTCCTTTCGTTCCCCACTCTCTTTTTATCTCTCTTCCTCGCCATGTTTATCTTTGCTCCCTTTCCTTTCTTTAGCCCCCCCTCCTCCCTCCCTAACCTTTCGCGCGTGGTCGTCTTCGCAACATCGATCTCGCTTTCTCTTCCTCCCAAGCTCCGTTCTCTTTTTTTTCACCCTCTCGCGTCTCTTTACACGGTTTCCTCTCTCATCTTCTGTTTCACCTCTCTCTCTGCGTCCTCGTTTTGTGTAGCCCTCTATTTCTCATGTTTCTCCACTTAACATTCTCTCGTTCCTATTTCTGCTCCCTTTCTCTCCGCACCCTTTTCCCTCTCTCTCTCTCTCCTTCTTCCCCTTCTTAAATGTAAAAGATGAGTTTTATGACAAGGTTGTAAGGTTAGGATTTTCTTTATAGGGCAAGAAGTCAAGGAATGAAAATCACTTTATTTCCATTTATAACCGCTAAATATCATGTTATATTACTAACCAAAGAAATTTACAATTTAAAAAAGCGGTACGCTGTTGTACCAGTAACCTATAAAGGGTTAATTCTTTGAGGAAATTCCAGAGAAAAACAAAACAACTGAAATTGGACAGTATATTCGAATAAGTTTTTGCGATACGTACTTTATATTTTTATTGCATATTTTTGGATTGTAAGTAATCTGTGTGTATTTTTGTAACTGTAGTATAGGTTTTATTTTTTCTATTCTAAAAGATTACGGCATTTTAAAGGGAAGATTATTAACTTCTAATGAATTTAGTTTTGTTTCATTTCTCATTTATTATTGGTATGAAATGCTATTTCGGTGTTAAGGCTTTTCCTTCTGTTGAGGCCGATGAAAACCCATATTCTACTTAAAATCTATTAGTAATAATACAAATCCGTGTTAATTTCTTTTAACCTGTCTAAGAAGGAAAACCTGCTAAACCTGAAGGTCCCGTGAGGTTCCGCCTCTCGCAGGTTTTACTGTGTATATACAGCAAAACCCCGCCTGACACGAAGGATAGGTTCCTGAAAAATACGTGTTAAGCGAATTTCGTGTTAAACAGGGCTGATGTAACATAGGAGTCGATGGGATACGTGCGCAGCCTTTCAAAATTACTGTAAAAGCGTATAAATTACTGCAAATACATCATTGGTATCACTTACACGTTTTGGGACCATAATTTTAGAAATTATAAAATTTAGAAAATTTTTAGACAACACGCTGGAATTCAAACGATGCTGAATTGTGAACAAAGTTTTTAGATGGTCGACAGACGGCGATTACTGATTGGGTGAGGGCGTACCCACCTCAAACCAAGTGCGCTGATTGGTTTAGACGCTGATGAGTGATGTGTAGAAACACTATAGGTTAGATTTCAGTTACACAGAGGAATTCGTTTTCTCGCATTAGAATTAAGGTGGAAAATAGTAAATGAATAAAAAAGTTATTTCTCATCGATTTTGACTAAATAAACTGGTATTGCTGTAGTCTCAGTTTTGCCCTTAATAAAGTCGTTTGTCTGTCTGTCTCCCGCCTTCTCTCCCCCTTTCTGATAAATGGGTGATTAGAGTATCTAGAATCTCGCCCAAGGCAGTGGTAACCAACCTAAGGCCCGCGGGCCGGATGTGGCCCGTGAAGGGTTTTCGTGCGGTCCGCGAAGCCATGATGGAAAAGCAATCCCAAAAATTTAATACACATATTCATATATTTTTATGAAAATGTCGCTAACAATTCTTTTAATATCGAAATGTTTACTATAAAAACTATATTTTCACTAAAATGACACCTCAGAATGTATATAAATAACTTCCGATTTGAACTCTAATCCGGCCCGCGGTAGAATTGGCAACTTCCGATGCGGCCCGCCGAAGGATTCGCAACCACCTTTGCGGCCCGCCATGTAGAAAAGGTTGGGCACCACTGGCATAGGGCATGATTGTTTGTTTTTGTCACACCTGGTTAGATCAAAGAAATTGTTTAAATATCTCCCTTATGTAAATATGGATTTGAATTATCATCTCCCATGCTTTTCTCCTTAGTTAGGCGGTCTATTCTCAATCTCGCCCCAATAAAAATCTTAATATATATACATATACATATATATATATATGCTTAGAGAAAAGGAAAGGTAATAATAAAGGTGGCACCAAGGTGTTGGAGGAAGCCCAGTGGACACATACCTAGATTGGAGAGCCGCTGGGGGTGCTGAGGACACAGCATCCCCAGCGGTTCTCTAATCTAGGTAAGTGTCCACTGGGGTTCCTCCAACACCTTGTTGCCACCTTTATATATATACACACATACATACATATACATACATACATACATATACATATATATATCTATATATACGTATATACACACACACACAATCCATCTCCTTCTCTTTACCCTGTCCCATTCTTCCTCTTCTTCTCCACACAATATTTTCGCTCCCCTTTTTCTTCTCTCGTTCTCCTTTTTCACTCTTCTCTTAAAAATTTCTTCTCCTACCGCTCCGTTTTTTCCTCTTCTCCTCTTCCTCAGTCTCTTGTTCCTTTTGAAACTCATCCCTCTCTCTCCTTCTCTCTCCCCCCTCTCTCTCTCTCCCTCTCTCCCTCTCTCTTTTCCTCTCATCCCGTCCTCTTCGCGTCGTCATTTCTTCAGCGACGGCCACTCCTATCTCGCCATCTGTAACACCTCGCTTCTTCACCTTCTTTCCCTCCGCCTCTACGTGTCATCGTCGTGCCATAAGGCGCTACATTTTCCTTCCATATATCGATCGTTTTCATTCTCCCACCCCTCCTCTCCACGGTCCTGCGATAACAAATTAGGACGTCTTCGCTTTTTTCGTTGTTTGTTTTTTATTTTCCAAGGTTCGCAAGGATTCACCTTCATCGACCGAGCTTTAATGCTATTTAGATGAAAATAAAAGAGACCCAGTTTCGTCGTTTCCCCGCCGAGTCGGTATCGTTTTCGCAGCGAACGAATGAATCGGGTTTCACGGAGAGATGATCTTCATCGAGCCGAAAGAAACTAATTTTCGGGCGAAATTCGTCGTGGAGGTAAACGTATTTATCGGGTAGTCGAGAGAGAGGGAGGGGGAAAAAGGGAGAGAGAGAGTGAGATGGATAGAGGAAAATGATAACTCTTGAGAGAGAGAAAGAGAGAGAGAGAGAGAGAGATGGGGGGAGAGAGATAATTGTTTGCCATCTCATCTCTTTTTTCCCTCTCTTCCCCTCCCCTCTTCTCCCCCATCCATTCCTTCTTTATAACCCATCCGGATTCTTAACGCCGGAAAAGGACTTAAAGTCGAAATAATTAATCTTCTTCGTTTCTTCCCTCGCTTCGATTTCTCTCTTCCGCTTCTCTTTTTATGGTAATAACTTTTTTTTAAACGCCTCTCTTTGTAGCGTCGAATATTTGTTCTCTTATCCCCTCTCGCTTAAGAAACGTTTTCCAAATAAAAAATTGCTCCGTGTTTTCGACTTGCTAAGTCATCCATCCGTATAAATGTCCGCTTTTTCAGCCGTTATAAATAGCCATCTCCTATAGCTACGCACTGAATTAGGAATCCCTGGAAAGGGCCGCGTAAAGCGGGACCGTGCAAAGTGGGGTAGGCTTCCCCATGAGGTTTTGATATTTGAACGCCATTTTGAGCTCGGAATTTCTTATATTTAATTATATTTATTTACTTATAATTATTTACTTATATTTGTTTACTTAAATTTGTTTACTTATATTTTGTACATAATATCTTCCTATATCCTTTCTTTTTCTATTACACCTCTGTTTATATAAAATATTTTAAGCTCACAACTTTGTTAAATCGCGAAGTTCTAAAGAATGTTTGACTAATCCGAAAAAGCGGGAAACAAAGCCGTGCAATTAGGTGTATGGCCGTGCAAAGTTCAGGAATTAAAAATTTATCGGTAAAAAGTTTAGCATTCTTCCTTTCAAGTATTACATCCCTCGCGATTTTTCTGTACGATTACACTGCTCTATGATGGTGAATTAGCGCAGGCAAATGATCGTATTTTTCGTATCAACATTGTTTTTTTGAATAAATGTCTATCCCAAGTTTTTCAATGAGCATCTTTTCAGATCCAAGCGTTCACTTCCTCGTTCAATCAAGCGACGATTCATTACACCAATCAGAGAGGGTCGGAAAGATATCTCAAAAGAGATCGTTCCTTTCGACTCCCACCTTCCCCTTTCTTCTCATTCCGAAGCGGCAGCGAGCGATCATTTAATTTAATTCTTAAAAAAAAAAGAAATAAACGTTTTCTCCGAGTTCGCTTCTTTATTTTTTTTAAATTTAACTTCTCATTCGAATGGAACACTCAGCGGAAAAAAAATTACTTTCGTAGATTCGACGGTGATGAATACCTTCCACATGCTCAAAGATTTCAAAAACAGACGATTTTGAATGTGTCGATATCCACTGACTCTGAATTATATCTCTCTGAGTTTTTTTCTGAAGGTTTTAACAAGAGAAAGGGCGAACGATTATATCTTATAAATATTTTAGAGTGTATGTGTGTGTGTATGTATGTTCTTTATACGTTTCTACACCGTCCTATGGACCAAAGGAAGAACTTGATCTAGGTTTGAAGACCGTGGGTTCTCTTATACCCCATGAGGTCAACAAAATTCTATTTCCATAAGAATGCATGGGAAATGGTGTGGAGAAACCCCAAAATGTCATGCAGCCCTTCACCAATGTGGATATAAATATACCTAAATATTAATAAACTTACGATCACGGGAAATGTATTATTTTACGCGCCAAAGACTGAATATTTTAATTCTGTTCATGTTTTGTCGTATTTCATCCTAAATCGCTCGAAAATTTCCTTTAAGCGCAAAAGTTATCGGTTTAGATGCCCATTTTCCAGGCGGCAACAAAGCTAAATTTCTTAATTGCTGTCCTCTTCAAAGATTAATGCAAGGAAAATCCACGCCGTGGTGCGCCGTGTAGGGAGAATAGCTAACGCCAAGATAAATGGTACAAATGGATTCATGCCTAAATATAGCCTGTGAATACTTTTAAAGTATAAAGCAATAAAAATCGTTTGCTACTTAAAAGAAAACTCTTTCCCGAGCGAATCCGGGCGTTTCAGCTAGTATGTATATATGTATGACATTATATATATATATATATATATATATATATATATATATATATATATATATATATATATATATATTCACACCAGGCCACCTTCAATAATTGCTTCACTGTAAGAATTATCCGTGCCCTACCGGATGATACCCCCGCTCCCCTACTTCGACAGTGGGAGTTGGCCTACATCTTTCTCCTTAACTCTTTCTCCCCACCTGGTCTTAACCTCCGATAACCCTATTGGCCGTCCCTCCTACCCGTCTCCTCCTATCCCCGAACTTCTCTCATTACCCCTCCCCCCCTCCCCATATCCCCCCAGTGTGTCACTTCAAACAGTATATGTTTCTCCGTCGCTGAAGAAGGGCATCAGCCCGAAAGCTCCATTTTTGTGTAGTTTTTGTTCTTTTGTGTTTTTCGTGTGTCCTCAGCACCCCCAGCGGCTCTTCATTCTAGGTAAGTGTCCACTGGGCTTCCTCCAACACCTTGTTGCTACCCTTATTATTACTTTTCCTTTTCCTTAAGTATTTATACATCGTATCTTCTTCTCAATTGTTCTTCACAGTTGTTTTTTCTAATTGTTGTCTCACCTTTACTCAAGAATTCTCTCCTGTCGCCTTTTTCTTTCATTCTTCCCTTCCACCATGGATATAACCCATCTCCGTTATCACCTCCGTAGGCACATTTCCCTCAATTGTCAGATCGAATTCCTTAATTCCTGTCTTCAGCTAGGCCTCTCTCCCAAATCTCTCACGATTAGAATTCCTCTCTCAGGCCTCCCACCCCCAATCCGTGCATCCCTTGCCCTCACCTATCACCTCACTTCGCTCAACATTATTCGATCCACCATACTTCAATACATCACACTCTCCAATGTCCATTTTGCAAAATGCAAAACTCTTGTCCTCCATCTTTGCAAATCCCCAAACTCCGTATCCGACCTCAACGCCGCTCTCCTTCAAGCGACGAAAGATCTCACATCGAACCAAAGCAGACTACTCCGCAAGCTTTCCCTTATGTGCGTTCGGCACCTCCAACTTGGTTTACCCCTACCATTTTTACCATCTGGTGAGGTCATCAACCCTCCCCCTCCACTTATAGGCCAAAAGCCCTGCCTTGCGGACCTCTTGGGTTTTCCCACCCCACCTCCACTCCGTACTCCACAAAGGGTCCCCTCTGTCTCAAATTTTAAACATATGAAGCGCTCCGATTCCCTTTCTGTTCCCCCCACCACCCCCACCTCTTCCAAACCAGACGACATTGTAAACCTTTCCTCCCACGAACTCACTCCTGCTGAGACAGCACTCCTTTCCCGCGGCCTCTCGTTCTGTCCCACCACCAAATTCGATCATTTCCGTCTCCTCGCCGACGTCCAGGCCTTTGCTCGCACGCTCCGCCTAAAAACTAACCCTCCCAAAGGGGACCCTTCTCCTTCTGCTCACCCAAACCTCCCCCCCGGCCTCCCACAGACCTTTTCCATTTTCAAACCCCCTTCCCAATATATCCCACCCGCCCTTCCCTCCCAACACCCGGTAGAACACTATCTTAATTATATTCTTCGCAGAATCTCCCAGCCCAACTTTCCCGACCTTCTTGACCACAAAGACAATCTTACCAGACGTGAAAGACATGCCATCTCAACACTTAAACACAACAGAAATATTATTATCCTCCCCGCGGACAAGGGCACCACCACGGTTGTGTTGGATCGCGCCCAATACAATGAAGAAGCCAAGCGCCAGCTCTCCGACGAAACCTTCTATCTCCCCCTCACCTCCAACCCCACAAGCCTCCACTCCTCCCAAATTTCCTCCCATCTTCATTCCGCAGGAAAACAGGAAGGCCTCACCGACTCTGCCATCGCCCTGATGATCCCCAAGAATCCCCGTACCCCCACCTTCTACCTTCTTCCTAAAATTCATAAACCTAACACCCCTGGCCGTCCCATTGTTGCCAGTTTCAACTCCCCCACGGAGCGCATATCCGCATTCGTGGACTTTCACCTACAGCCTCTCGTCCGACTACTGCCATCCTTTATCCAAGACACCAACCACTTCCTCCAACGCCTTAAGCACCTCCCTTCTCCCCTCCCACCCAACACCATTTTGGCTACCATTGACGTTTGCTCCCTCTACACCAATATTCCCCATGATGACGGACTTTCTGCCCTCAGAAAATTACTTGACACAAGACCTGACAAAAGACCCTCCTCCCATTTCCTATTGCACTTGGCAGAAATGGTGCTGAAAAAGAACAACTTCTCTTTCGGAGGGCACCATTATCTCCAAATTAAGGGTACAGCAATGGGCACTCGAATGGCGCCCTCTTATGCCAATTGCTACCTAGGGGAATGGGAGACTCATTTCCTCAACACACCTCTCAAACCACTATTGTGGCTGAGATTCATTGACGACATCTTTTTCATCTGGACCAATGGACCTGACTCCCTCCAATCCTTTTTGTTACGCCTCTCCTCTCACCCCACGCTTTCCTTCACCTACCATACCTCCACCACTAACATCACCTTTCTGAACGTCGACCTTTCCATCCAAGACGGAAAAATCCGCACCGGCGTCCACATCAAACCCACCAATAGCCTTCAATACCTCCACTTCGAAAGCTGCCATCCCCTACACACCAAAACCTCGATCCCATATGCCCCAGCCCGCCGAGGATGGAGGATTTGCTCAGACAGGAGGTCTCTCTCAATATATTACTCCATCCTCGAAGATGCCCTCCTCAAACGCGGTTACCCACCGGGCCTGATCCGTGACCAGATCCGGAGGGTAATCACACCGGTAACCACCAAACACCACCCTCACACTCCTCCTATTCCCGATCTTACCCCTTCTCTTACCCTTACCACCCTCTTCCACCCCGGGATTCACGAGGTCCTCAAGGAAATCCTTCACGCTGCCCACCCAATTCTTACTTCCACCTCCCACCAACCCCCCTTTACTAATTCCCCCATTCTATCCTTCCGCCGGCCTCCTAATTTGGGAAACATCCTGTGGAAGAAAGAACCCCCCACTCCCAACCCTCCATCCGCTGCAGGATCTCAACCCTGCGGCAAACCCCGTTGTCTCACATGCCCCATCCACCCACCCTCACTTTCATTTACCAGCCCCTCCTCCAACATCACCTACCCCATCCCCTCCAGAAGTAATTGCACGACGAGGAACGTCATTTACCTCCTCACCTGCACACTTTGTCCTGCTTTTTATGTTGGCCTCACCAGCAACCCCCTCAACATTAGAATCAATGGCCACCGGAACAGCGTAAACACTAACCGTCCCCTTCCGGTGGCTTCTCACGCCAATTCACACCAGGCCACCTTCAATAATTGCTTCACTGTAAGAATTATCCGTGCCCTACCGGATGATACCCCCGCTCCCCTACTTCGACAGTGGGAGTTGGCCTACATCTTACTCCTTAACTCTTTCTCCCCACCTGGTCTTAACCTCCGATAACCCTATTGGCCGTCCCTCCTACCCGTCTCCTCCTATCCCCGAACTTCTCTCATTACCCCTCCCCCCCTCCCCATATCCCCCCAGTGTGTCACTTCAAACAGTATATGTTTCTCCGTCGCTGAAGAAGGGCATCAGCCCGAAAGCTCCATTTTTGTGTAGTTTTTGTTCTTTTGTGTTTTTCGTGTGTCCTCAGCACCCCCAGCGGCTCTTCATTCTAGGTAAGTGTCCACTGGGCTTCCTCCAACACCTTGTTGCTACCCTTATTATTACTTTTCCTTTTCCTTAAGTATTTATATATGTATTTATTTATTTATATTTTTTATTTATAAAATGGTAGCGTAAGTTTTATTTCTTATCGTATTGAGATAATTTGGCAATCTCTCTTGTCGATGATGGAGTATTATCACTGTAATCATGAAATGGTTATGTCAATCAGATACTAATTTCAGCTGTAATATGGACGTCATAAGGGAAGATTCTAGAAAGAATCTAGAATATTAATGTTACCAAAAGTTTCATCTATCACATAAAAACTATAAGGTGATTGCGGTAGTTTAATATTTAACGATTCGTTTACAATACTTTTGTTGAAGACAGAAACTTGATGAAATAAGCCGTTTTGTGAAAAACAAGAGAACATTAAGTCAGATTTACAACGTTAGTTCTTCATACGCTTATTACGGTTATTATTCAAATAAAATTGCGATTTCTCGGCTTTGAACATTGGTGAGATAGTGCGCCATTAACCGCTGTGAAAATCTCAATAAACTAACGAAAAGCTAGTTAAATTTAGAAGTTACTTAAATTTATTCGCTAACCTATATATAAAACTATTTAAGCGTCCACGTAAGCTTCATATTATTCGAGTGGAGATTTTAGCTTATGTTAAATTAGCTAAGTTATTTTATCATTATTAATGAATAGTTTCAGATCGACGAGGATTTTCATCGTTTTAGTTAACACCAGATCGACTACAATTTTATAGTAATTTTTTTTATTCAAATCAGCGTTTTTGATAATACGGCCCACCTAAACTCTAGACAATTATCCGAGACCCACTTAAAACTACAAGAAAGTTTTCACAGCCCACCTATATATCAATAGGCAGTAGAAAATTCCATACAGTTCACTAAAATTAGCGGGTTATGTAAAAAATACATAAAGGCATTCATGAAACCTTTCATTAATTATTTATAGCGTTCGATATTTACAAAATATTAAGTTTTCGCTACACTTTTGCGATAATTTTTAAGTATTTTTCACCGACCTGAATTTTTTCAAATTTTCGCGTCCCACCTTTTGCAGCCCATCAGGGGATTGAGGCCCACCGGTCGAGAAACATTAATTTAGACCATTTTATATCATTTTCACCCGCATGCGACGATCGAGTTGAGAACATTAAGTAGTTAATAACGCGCCACCCCTAAAATCAAGGTAGACTGGTAGCGCGTGTCTCTGTTCTGTCTGTCGCCACCCGGCTGGCAAAACCCTCTGGTTACATTTCCTTAGATTCTAGGCCAAAATCAAGAGAAGTAATTAGTCGTCCTTTCAAGGATACATTTCAAGGGTTGTTTGCTTGTCTTGGACGTACAAGGTAAAAACTTCCAAAGCTTGGAAACGAAATTATTATTAGACTGGTCTCTCCGCAAAAGCCTTTCCTTTTATCTCTTCCATCACGTTGTCCCGAACAATTGAAAGGACGGTGAAACAAAAAATGTTTTGCTCGGTTCAGAACGGTCTGCCACCCCCCGATTCACGCGTTTTTTTTCCGAATAAAATTGCGCTATCCTGTTCCGTGAAACAATATGTTTGATCCAGCTAAACGAGAAACCAGAGATTTTGAAAGCATTTATGGACCAAACACTTTTACATCGAATTGAAGCTGTTTCATTGCGACGGCAGGGCGAACTGAAAACATCTCATTACGCAATTTGGATGAAGTAACGTCGTTGTTGTTTTTTATCAGAGGAATTAGTTTTGGATATAAGATGCTGTTCGATTGAGGCGGATTGTAAAGTTTTTGTTCATTAAGTGCGCCTTTTAGTTTGATGGTAGGATGTCAGCGGAAAAATTAAAGATGCTTTTAGGTAGTAGGTGCAATGCGCGGAACGCCTTACCGTCCTTATTCCTTTTCTACTCTCTTTCTTACCCCTATAATATATATACTCCTCTCTTAACCCTCGTTAATCTTCGCAGCATTTTTAAGCCGTCAATACCGTACAAAAACTCAGCTCAAAATTCCTCGTCACGGGAAGGATGATTAAAATAACTCACCTGATGTCACAGCATGAAAATTCTGAACATAACTTAACCCCTATGAAACACTGAAAAAATAAAATACAAAATATGGATATCATACCATTACGAATATTATACTCAATTTCATCATAATTATATCATATAATGCGCGCATTCCTCCTTTTTTCAATTAGCCCGTTTATTCTCATATTTTTCATACATTTCATTCATGGATATATTTCACCGTTGGATTTCCTCCGTTGTGAACACCTTAGGTCATTCGAAGATCTTTATCCAGAAAATATTTTGTTCTCTTTATCGCCTGGCCATGCGTCACTTGTTCAATTTTAATTTTATTGTAATCGTTTAAAGCAAGCGCATCTAATGCGTTACCTTCTTGCCACCTGTATCAAAACGACCATATAAATGTGGCTAATTTATGCTCATATTCAGTTGATTTTTTCAGTAATTTATAAACATAGAAATCTGTACTTTTTTGGCTGAGTTGAATTTTTTCCATAATCAACAATATGTAGTCGAATATTAAACATACTTTGAATATTTGCAAGCATAAGGAGTGCAAAAATTTTACTTTTTTACGTCAACATTGCAAAAAACATGAGTTACAGCGGTTCACTTTTCACGGTATCGGACTCGATTGATGTCGGTTTACTAAATATTGCACATCCTATTTATAAGCATTGCAATTTGTTTTGTATATATGATATCATACCTATATGATGACCTGATCGCCACAAGGTTGGCGAATATCTTAATCCTATTAGGCACCCTTGGTTCAACGGAAAACTGGAATTTGAAACATCAATATCCTTCGAAATATCTCTCTTCTTATTTTTTACCATCTACTATAGTCCGTTCACTTTCTTAAGTCTCTTGACCTTCATAGAGCAAGTAGCCAATCACGAACGTTTCCCCTTCCATCGCCCCTCACAACTTTCGCGCGGGAGGACAGATATCCGTGCGCGTTGCCAGCTCTTGCGGATTTTCGCATTCAGCTGATATACTGCACAATTTCTAAATAACATAACTTCCCTCCTGTTAGCCATTGCAGATCACGAACTCATCAGGGTAACAAAAACAACAAAACTAATAACAAAAATAATAACAAAAAATAACAGTAACAGTAACTTAGAACTCCACAGCAACAGCAAGGAAAGGGCGGTAGAAATGGCAACGCAGATCGATGTGAACGCTTCTAGAGCAAGAGTAAGACTGAGTTCCTCCCCACTACCATCCGAAACGAACCGGCTCCTATTGGCTGCTGCTAAGTGGCGTACTCCCTGTATTCAAGGTCAAGAGACTTTAGATAGTGAACAGATTGTAGTACCAGTGATCTTTTGACTTCCAACATCATCTATTCTCCATAATACCCATATTATTCTCTTTCTTTTTCATTCTCTCCACCTTCCTCATAACCGATATTTTAGGATCCGTGGACGGTTCGTGTGTTCAAATGGGAGGAGGTGCGCATGCGTCACACAATTCACACACAGTTAAGCGGATGAGCTCGAAATCTTTATCGTCCTCTATTTTCGAGTTATTATAAGGATTCCAGAGTGACTAGATAAATAGCCGAAAATGTAATATTTTTGGATTTCCACGGACCGTAAAAAAAAAATATTCTGCCTCGGTCCGGTGCCCCTTTGCGGACCACTGGTTGGAAAACACTGGCCTAACCCACTCCCCCACCTCTCTCTCCAACAAATGCTGCCCTTCTCTCTCTTTCTTTCTCTCACACACACACGTTCTCCATACTCCCGTGTCCTCTCTTCCCATCTGTTATTATTCATCATCTCTCCTCTGCGTCCCTTCCATTTCCACAATTCTCCACTATTATATCTCTCCTCTCTTCCTCTTCATCTTCTCGGCCTTCTTTTGTCCATTCTCTCCAACTCATAGCATTTATCCTCTGATATCGTATTTATAATTTAATTTGTTCCTCGCATTATTCGCCTTGTATTGTAAAAATATGTCTCACATTTATGCCCTTACACTGGGTTATGTTTTTCTATCTCATTTATAATTTACTTTAATTCTTTCATGATTTTTACTAAGTGTATAATTTTACAACTTTATTTAGGTTATGGAATTATGATATCATTGTGAAATTTTGTCTTTTTTCTTCTTTTCGCCCACACTTGTAAATGCCTATTTCTCTCTGATATTATGTGTATTCTACCTGCATGTAAATGTCCGCTATTGTTAACAGACAAGGGGTTAGGTGGAAGAGGGGACTACAAAGTCTCAATCTCGCCCCAATAAAGATATCAATCAATCAATCATCACCTCATCCTTTATCTTCTCCTGAATCTCTCACCCCTTCTTCTCTTCTCTCCTACTTCTCTCTCTCTCCCTACGATCTCCTTTTCTTTCACTCGTCTTATAAATACACACAAACACATATGTATTCGTATTTTAATGTATCATGATATAACCATGAAATGGTAGCCAATTCCAAAAGAAAGAAACAGTCGAACCTCGATAAATCGAGCGTCTGTTGCTCGAATTTTTTGCTAAACCAAAGCTGATACCTGCTGTTTAAGTTCGTACTCGATAAGATTCAAACGAAATTGTGTGAGTTGAGAGTTCCGATAAATCCGTCTTTTCACGTATCTCGTTTTAAGGCTCGAGTTATCGAGGTCGGACTGCATGTGTGCATATTAAAAAAAAAGTATGTAGTGGGATTTTTCGCAGGTTTATTTTATAAATCTCCCTTCTCTTCTAGAGTGTTTTCCTGCAGTAGGATTCTTTCTTTGACGACCATGACTCATTACTGGCGGTTTTGTTGCCAGAAAAACTCCAGAACCTTGTCATTAACATTTGCCTCTCTTTCTCGGTAATATGAATACTTTTAAAATACCGAGACTCATGGTACTTAATGAATCTAATTATGTAGGTACGGAGACGGCTTTAGGACAAATGCGACACCGGGCGAAGCAGGTTTTTGGCGCCCCCTTGAAGGCTGTATGTACCCCCATAGGGAGTTCCTTCGGCGCCCCTTGACCTTCTGCGCCCCAGGCGCGCATCCCTTAGGCCGACTCTGTGTATGTGTGTGTATATATATATATATATATATATATGTATGTATATGTGTATATGTGTGTGTGTGTGTATATATATATATATATATATATATATATATATATATATATATATATATATATATATATAGGGGAATTAGATGTCTCTCTTGTGCTGATGAAGGGATCATCCCGAAAGCTCCAACAACGTCTACAAATGTGTCTCTCCGACACCCCAGCGGTTCCTCTTCCGGTAAATGCTCACTGGGTTTCCTTCAACACCTAGTTGCCATAAATATCCTTATTTATCTATCCTCTTCCGCAAAAATATATACATATATACAACAACCGATTTAGATGAAGGATAAATACATATAAGAAGACACTGTATTAGTCTATAGTCTCAATTCCGATTGAGAAGGTACGTTTGTCTTTCTGTTTGCACTTTCCTTCACTCACACTATTTCTGTATTCTCTAGCTCCACCCCTTTCCTTGCTCCCCTTCTTCCTTCTCAAACTCTCATCCTTTCATCTGCATTCTTCTCTTCTCTCTCTCTCTCTCTTCTCCCCTTCATCCCTCTCTCTCTCTCTCCTAATCTTCTGCATTTCCTCCATTTCCACATTGCTTTTTTCTCCCCCTCTCCTCTTGGGGCCTTTCTGGAGTGGGTGATGTACGGCGGAGGTTCCGTGGTCTCGCGAGTTTCAACTTTTTGCGCTTGGGAAGCCTCCTTCCCACGGGAGGATGTACGAGAGAGGGAAAAATAGTAGAGAGAGAGAAAGAGAGAAATGCGAATAATGAAGAAATAATGGCGGAAAAAGTTTTCCGGCGTCCTCTCCTTGGGGCAATCCACAGAACCCGGAATATAAAAAAAAATCTAATCGTATAAAAAAAAATGTAATCATATATTTTTTTCTGGCCGTGTGTTTATTTTTTAAATTTTCATTATTACTTCGCCTTTTTTAAAGATTTATTTCAACTCGGCATCACGGAACGCGGTATTTTATTCGGCGATTTTCCTGTTAAATGACGTTTCCTAGGTTACCAGGGGATGTGCAACGTGAGACTATTACAACCATCCGACTATTTTAACGGTTTATGTTTACACGGTTTCGTTTCGGTTCTGTTTTGATTTTAGAAAAGTACTTCGAATTGAATTTCATTTTGGCACGGTTTCGGAACGTTATCCGGGAATTAAGAATCATATTAAATTTCGAGTCAAGAGGCTATGAGAAAGGATAAAGGTAATAATTCTGAACGCAATATATTTCTGCACGATGAACTCAATACGGCGCTCTAATGTAGCCTCATGTATTATTACCCATGAGGAAATCAACCTCACTTTGCACCGTTACACTTTACACGGCTCTCTCCAGGAACGCATGCCACAATGCAAAGCGAGGGATGGGTGTGTAAAAGCGATGGCACAGAAGATAAAAATACAGAAAATTCGAATTTTCGGGGAAGGTACGACCCTTGGAAACTTGGCTTTTGCCGTAAGTTATACGGTAACCATCTGGAAGCCATGTATTCTCTTAAACGTTTCACTTGTTGGCACGCGATGATTCAATATTTGATACGATTCATTTTGTACAGAGGCGTGAGGCATAGTGAAAGTTCCTGTTTCTCATTAAAAAGATCGCGAGTTCGAATTCCGTTGTGTGCACGGATGTATGCGACCGTCTTTGTTTATGCTCGAAAATATTTGTTTGAAATACTAATTAAAATTAAATATAGAAAATAAAAAATTCAGGCTCGCCATGTGGCTGGAATTAAATATATCACCAGCAGCCTTAAAACTTTTTTTGGGTAAACCTAATGCTTATTTTGAAAACAAATTGTGCGTCCTTATTTGTGATTCAGCTATAACAGATTATAAAGATGAAGATAATTTTATTTTGTTACGTAATGAAGATGAATATTTACGGATGACATTCTTTGTCGGCGAAATACGCATCCAGTTTTCTCGACTTTTGTTTTTACGGCTATCGAAGCAGTATAAATAAACTATCAACGTGGAAATAAATTCAAGAAATGATTATCGATCTTTATCTTATAGCTAAACCTAAGTCACACTCTTAATACCCCAGAGCGTGCTTTGGCTGCGAAGCAGTCGTCATCAGCGGTGATACACCGATAGAGAACCCTGAAGAAAAGAACCTTTTCCGACTTTTTAAAAATGGTTATTGGAGGAATGTATTATTCTTTTAAATCATGGAGATATATATATATATATATATATATATATATATATATATATATATATATATATATATATATATATATATATATATATATATATATATAAGTCGAATTACTTGTTACCACCGACCTCTTAACCCTTTATTTTGTCCTTCTTCCGGAGCACTGGAATTATATTTGTTGTTCAGATTAGAAAAAGTATCCCAAGTCACCCAAAAAGGTTACAATTTTAAACGCGCTAAAATTGCCTTAGAAACCTCTCATTTCATTTGACCTTGTATAATATCTATATGCGGAGTTAATTCCGCAGTTTTTATGTTTGATCCGCGCCGAGAGAGCTTTTGCCATACTCCCAGACTTGGCCGTCCCGCGCCAACATTACGCCCGAAGGGATTACAACGCGTTGGAACGACGCTTTATCGCTCTCGCGTTCATTTCGAAAAAAAAGAAAGTTCGTTGAGCCATCTAGCGCAGTTTCATTTTCGTTGTTCGTTTTTTTTAAAATTTTATTTATCGCGTAAAAATGGAGAAAAAAGGTGGAAATTCGTCGCTCTACGAAGAACCAAAAGGAGGAGGAGTTCGCGAGCATTAATCTCGAAAAAAATAATAATAATTTGAATATAGAAACGATTTTTCGACAAAGAAAATGGCGGTCGTTTTTTTCCCACGTAAACGCGTCGGACGGAGCGGATGAGCGATCATGAACGGGCATTAATTCGCTTATTTTGTCGTCCCAGATGATGATTTCATAATGCGTAATCTCGTCCAATAATTCGGTCATTGTTCTCTGTCTCTCCCTCTCTCTCAACTGATTGTAACGAAACGCGACGGCGGTAATTCGGATCTGGCGCGAAACGCGTTATCCCTTTCGGAGGGAAAAAAATCCTACATTTTCTCTCCCCCTCGAATATTCGTCCGCGGCCTCAAAATATTGTAATCCTCTCGATTCACTGCGATTTAACCGCGGCTAGACTCAGATTTTCGACGAGGTTTGGAATTATTACATTTCATATTATATAAATATTAACAAGGTATTGTGAGCAAAATCCCAGCGCTTAAAAAAGTGTGAAGTCCAATAGATTGAAATAATCCTATCAGAATCCTAAAACGGACTTTCACTTTCTTGAATTCTTAACCGAGAAAAGGTTTGAGGTTTAACTTACTTTCTTTTACCTTAAAATTGTCAATTTACCATGCAGCGATTCGCCGTTCGTCTATTCTTAGCATAATTCCTTCCCTAGTTTATTTTTAAAAATATGTCTCTAAATTAACCGCATTAATAAACATTTGATTGGAAACCATAAAGCGAGTTTTTCCATTTTTGGACTTAAATTCAGCAGTTTAATTATATTTTTTTATAATCCATTTAGCGAGAATTTCCTCATGCATTTCATCAGATCGCTTGATATTTTTGAAAATTTTTTATTTACTTAAGATTAGTTTAATGAAAAATAGTACTTTTATCCGTTTATTTTCATTATTAGCTTAGTTAATCATTGTGTCAAAAATAGTCTTATTGGGCTTCATTTCATTATAAGCAAAACCAATATAGTGCGATGCATCCATAATTTAACATGAATCGTACACAATCAGCTGTGTATTTTTAAATAGGAATTACATTGTAAAAACTTCTAAATTCTCGTTTCATTTGAAAGTATTCCTTCAAACTTCCATACAACACAAGGAGTGAGAGAGAGAAAGGAGCGAGATGGAATTTTTAGAGGAGTGTCGTGGTTATGAGATTAGAAGATAAATGGCGCAGTACAAAAATCGAATAAAATCAATTCTACTCGCTTATTGCTGTTTTTGCTTCACGTAATTAAATCGTGATTAAAATAAAGATTGAAAAAGGTGAAAAATAAAATTGAACATTTTCGTCCGACGTCTTTATTTATTTCGTCTTATTTACTTACACCTTTTCATCGTGTGTAGGTATACAAATGGTTCACTTATTAACCTTTCATTAATATCTGCATGGAATCTTATGAACTATTTTTCAGTAACCAGTACATTGTGAAGGTAAAGGAATGTTCGTTTACTCTCCTTCCCTCTCCCTCACTTATTTAATCTAGTGCTGCACAATCCTTCATACTTACGACGGCGAGACCATCCCTCTTCTCTCTCCTCCCCCCCCCCCCCTCTCTCTCTGTCCAGCCACTCCCTCCTCCCACCCTCTCTCCACCCCCTCCTAATCTTCTCTTTCTCCATCCCTCCCTCCTCCTCAAAATATCTTCTACGAATCCATCTCATTACTCGGGAATAAGGATTTTCCCTGCTTCACTTCCTCCTCTGCATCCTCCATCTCTCTCTCTCTATCCCTCCCACCCTATCCCTCCCTCTAATTATGTCTCCGAAAAAAAATAAATTGATGTGTCCAACACATGACTTTCTCCATACGTAAGTTGAAAACTAAAATCAAATAAATACGGCGATAGGAACAGTTCAACTTGCATGCTTCAGCGCTATCGATTTAAATTGTCGTCAGTACCACGCGCGCGCGAGCTGCCCACTAACCGTCAAATTTCGAAGAAAGTTGAATATCTCTTGAAAAATTTAGTTCAAACAAAAGTTGTAGAAAAAATAATATCTACAACTTATATATATATATATGTTAACAAAGGTTCAGTTTAAAGCGAAATATTTAAGAAAGTATAAAATTTTACAAGATTTGATCGATTATTATTAAAATCTTTTCAAATCTTAAGAATATATATAAAATGAAAAATATAAAATTTCATGCTGATCTGATGAATAGTTTTTGAGTTAGAGCTAACACAAAATTTCTGTCACATACACGCGGACACACACAGACATCGAGAAAAAGCTCAAAACGACGTGTTCAGGGGAACTCAAAACGTGTATTTCCGTTAAAATCTCGAATTCGAATTTTTTCATGAAAACAATAGTTTCTCTCTATTACGTACTATATGGAGAAAGTATATATACATATATATATATATAAATTCACACAATGCATGTCCGTGCATTTCATTGGATTTCAATAACTGCGCCGCGCCGTCGCGACGCGTCGGAATAAATTTATATACTCTTAAGTGACGAGAAAATCTTGACATATATTTCGATCTCGGATAATTTAATTGAAAAAAATTACCGCCGTTTATTTTTTGCTTAATGGTGTCGATAACGGAATCTGTATTACGAGATTTCAGAGAGTGGAATATTTCTATCTACGACGTGTTAACACGGTGATAGTGAAGTTTCACTATATTTTCTTAATGGACGAACACGGTCGAATTATTCGTCTTAATATAATTTATATTGTTGAAAACACTATATTCCACCGAAACCAGATGCTCATTTCGAATATTAAACATTCTTTCTCAGCCGTGATTCACCGATAGCTGATTAAAACGGAACGGCTGTCGGAGAAATAAAGGTTCTCAATTTGATTTCGGGCTTCAAAGAAGCCGCAATAGTTCTTTCTCGAATCGCGTTTCCGTGTCTTCATTTCGTCTAAGCGTTCGTTTTAATTTGTTTGTACAGACTTTTAAGGGAACGGCATCTCACGTGTTTAATACGTGTGCAGTTTTGCACATTTCGAGGTCCTTCGTTTTCTAATCACATTCCAAGGTTTCTTTTGAAATCTTTTTCATCCGCCTTTCTTTAAAAAAAATCCCTTCGCCTCCAGGAGGTCTTTCGCCCTTCTCCATCCATCTTGGTCATACTTTTCTTTACGAATTTTTCGCTTCATTTCTTCCGATTCACTCACTCCTCCGCTAGTTTTTTTCTGTCCTTTTTATTCCCAACTTTCGCCTTTCAATCTCCACGTTTTTTTTTCTTCCTCTCTGCTTCTCCCTTCTCTCTCTCTCCCCCCCCCCATCATCTTCCCTCCGTCTCATGTTCTTTCTCATCCTTTAATCACCTCCAATCAATCTTGTGCGACTTGTCTACTTCTCCAGGAAACATGGAGTTTTGGGGTTACCAAATTAAACCAAGCATCATATCCCCGCCGGCGTTTTTCTTCGCTTAAATTTCACACAACTCCGAACTTATTTATATATATATATATATATATATATATACACACACAAGTAATATGTGCTTGCATTCTGCAAGCATTTATCTCACCTTAATATTATATAAAGAGTAAGAGCCGACAAAAAAAAAAAAAATTTAAACGCAAACGTTTGCACCTATGCAGCGATTTACGTGTTTTTCTTTTTGGAAAATATTGGGGTAAAAACAACTCTTAAAATTTATAAATATAAAAATTTTATAGTTTTTCATCATTTCTTACGAACACCTAACATTTATGTAAAATTTCATCGATGTAGCACCTCTAGAAATGCATTTATATATATATATATATATATATATATATATATCCCTTCCAACTGCCTCAGTTCACTGCCTCAAAGTCGGCGGAAGGGTGTAAACGGAGGCTAAAGGGCGAAGAACAGTGGTGTCCTCGAACACCGGTAGGTTCAACCATGCTGTGAAGTCTTTCTGCAATATCTCCGGCCAAAGTGAAAGAGGTACTCACCAACCCGCTCTGGGCCAGCGTGGTGTTTTAAGGCCCACAATCCCCCCATGACATGTACACCCATAAAAAACGGCCCTCATTCTCCGGAGGCTGGAATGCCTCTGACCGTGGCAGTGGTCAGGAACAAGGCAGGAAGGCAGAGGGTGCTAAGAATCCCCGGAGGTTAAACGCCCACTGCCACTCTTTCTCATCCTTACCCAATTCCTTTAACCTCAACCTAACTACCTTTAACTGCCGGACTTTGTCCAGTGAAGATAAACTTCAAGAGCTCCAAGAACAACTGGAGAAGATCAAGTGGGACATTTTAGGACTTAGTGAGGTGAGAAGAAAAGGTGAAGGCCTATTGGAGTTGAAGAGTGGAGATATTTTTTATTACAGAGGAACTGACACAGGAAGAACAGGAGGTGTTGGATTCATCATCAACAAAAAATTGAAGAATAATATCGTGGAAATGGAAAGTTCATCCGAGCGGGCAGCTAGACTAGTGCTTCAAATAAATAAAAGATATCAACTTCAAATAGTCCAAGTTTATGCGCCAACGTCATCATACTCGGATGAGGAAGTGGAAGATTTTTACCAAGAAGTTGGAGAACTGCACGACAAAGGAAGCTGCCATCTAAAAGTGGTCATGGGTGATTTCAATGCCAAGGTAGGAGAACAAAAGGAAGACGACAGCGCAGTTGGAAAATGGGGCTATGGAGACAGAAATGAACGAGGGGACCGCCTTGTAGACTTTGCTGAATGTACTAGTCTATATATAATGAACACTTTCTTCAAAAAGAATCCCAATAGAAAATGGACCTGGAAAGGACCCAATGGTACCAAAAACGAAATTGACTACATACTAGTAAATAAGAAGCAATTGGCTGAAGACTGTTCCGTCCTCAACCAGTTTAAAACTGGAAGCGACCATCGCTTGGTAAGATGCAGAATAAAATTCAACTCAAAGTTAGAAAGACAGAAGCTTATAAAGAAGAAGCCTAAGTCTATTATCAACACGCAGGTGCTAAAAGAACGAAAAGAAGAATTTCAGCTCCAACTGAAAAATCGATTCAGTGCACTGGAAGACCAAGAAGTTGTATCCCAATTTATAGAGATACTCAAGGAAACTGCTGAAGAAATAGGCGGAACAGTTGAAACAAAGCCAGAGAAAAAGTTGACTGAAAAAACAAGACTGCTGATGGAAAAAAGAAGGAAAATGTTAATTACTAATGATCCTAAAGAAATGATCCATTTTGCAGAACTAAACAAAACTATAAGGAAGTGCATCAAGGAAGATGTGAAAAAATATAATTATGAACTAATCGAGAAAGCCATAGAAAACAATAGAAGTTACAAGAAAATGAAGCAACATCTCTCGATCGGAAAGAGACAGCTGGTGGCCTTGATGCTAGAAGACGGCTCCATAACCCATAGTAGGAAACTGATCCTGAAACGGGTACAAGAATTTTACACCAAGCTGTATGAGGATCCTCTAGGAAATGATGAAGTAAATGGTGATGCAAACATGCCCACCGAAGAGGTCCCAGGTATCCTTCCGGAAGAGGTGAGACACGCAATCAGAAGTATGAAGAATGGAAAAGCATCTGGAATGGATGGTATCACAGCGGAAGTATTCAAAGCAATGGGGAATCATACGGAAACAATTCTCGCTAAGATTTTTAATTCCTGTCTGAGGAAGAAAAAGATACCAGAAACATGGAACCACGCATGTATTATCCTTCTGCACAAGAAAGGTTCCAAAGAAGACTTGAATAACTACAGACCGATCAGCCTACTCCCAACAGTCTACAAAATATTCACCAAAATACTCACTATGCGCCTTCAAAACCATCTTGATGCTGCCCAACCCAGAGAGCAAGCTGGATTTCGCAGTGGGTATAGCACGATGGACCACATCCAAGTCGTGAGAGAGGTAATCAGTCGGACCAACGAGTATGAATTACCTCTATGTATGTGCTTTATCGACTACGAGAAAGCATTCGACTCTGTCCGAACTTCGTCGGTGTTACGTGCACTAAAGAAACAAGGAGTAGAAGAAACGTACATAACCTTGATCAAGAATATCTACGAAAATGCGACAACATCTGTCCAGCTGCATGAAGAGACGAGTGCCTTTAAGGCCGAAAAGGGAGTGAGACAAGGAGATACTATGTCCCCTAAGTTATTTACAGCAGCTCTAGAGGAAGTATTCAAAAGGTTAGACTGGGAGGAAAAAGGCATAAAGGTAAATGGAGAATATCTGAGTCACCTGCGCTTTGCAGATGATATCATACTGTTCGCAGGAAGCCCAGAAGAGCTCCTTAGAAGAACTGAAGAGCTTGAGCAAGCAAGCCGAGAAGCTGGACTTAAGATGAATCTTAATAAAACAAAGGTTATGTACAACTCCTTCACAAATTCTGAGAAGATACATATCAACGGAGCAGAACTTGGAGAAGTAACCAGCTATGTTTACTTAGGTCAACTCATCACTACTGATGGTTCGCTTCTTGGAGAAATCAACCGGAGAGTGAAGATGGCATGGAGTGCTTTTGGCAAGAATGCGAACATCTTTAAATCAAATATTCCAGTCTTCCTAAAAAGGAGACTGTATGACCAATGTGTTCTGCCTGTTCTGACATATGGTTGTGAAACATGGACCATGAATGCCAGAATGATACAGCGCCTGCAAACAACACAGAGGGGCATGGAGAGATGCATGTTAGGGATCACCCGAAGAGACCGCAAGAGGAACGACTGGGTAAGAAAGAAGACGGGAGTCTGTGACGTGATTAGAAGAGTGAAGGTGTTAAAATGGCAGTGGGCAGGCCACATTGCTAGAAGAAATGACCAGCGTTGGACGTCCAGTGTCATCGAATGGATCCCAAGAAACATCAAGAGACCAAAAAGAAGACCGAAAGACAGGTGGGACAGAGAGCTTGTTAAGTTCTTGGGGCAAACTTGGAGGAGGGAGGCAGTTGACAGGGAAAACTGGAAGAGTCTGGGGGAGGCCTTCGTCCGTCAGTGGACTGAAAAAGGCCGATGATGATGATGATGATGATATATATATATATATATTTAATTGTTTAAGATTTATGAATATTTAATAGCCACAATAATAATCTTTTTAATTTCAATGTTAGTTACCACTGGAGCACTATTCCCTAACTTTCTTAGAATTTTCAGCTTCCAAGCTCGACAAAAAGTATATAAACATTAGTCAATCTTTTTAACATTTGTGAATTTTAACGGCCGAATAAATGAACATCTTCAAATTTCTATAATCCCGTTTTTTTTATTTGGTTAATTCTACTGTTAGAAAAAAATTCAAAATTGTAGCACATTTAAAAGTACCTAAGCCATGAAATGTTTGTTTAAAAGTTTATAATTTTTAACGACCAAAAAAATAAACGTTATAATTTTCGACTTTTTCTGTCGGTTTTGCCAGTTGGCCTACCTGTTTACCAAATTTCAAGTTTATAGCACATTTGGAAGTGCGTCATAATTTTGTATCCTCGGATGTATGTTTGTTTTTTAATAACAAATTAAGAAAATTAGTTGGATAACTCGATAAAAATAAACTTCGAGGGCTGAAATTCCCGGAGATTAAAAATGGCTGAGCTATATAGTGTTAAAGAGAGAGAGACCACCAGAAATAGGATTTTAGTAATATAGATAAAAAATATAAATAACATGAATACTACGTTCGATTTATTTGCATTAAATTCGTATTTTCGATCATTTAGAGCAAGTTTTAATATTATTTTCGACCTTTAAGCCTTCATTTAAGTGCACATGCACGGAAATTACCGAGAACAACAATATCGGTAACCATGGAATCTTATCATTGAAATGTTAAAAAATTTACCAAAACTCGAGTATAAATTCATAATATGAGCGAATTCGAAGGAGATTGTGTATTCGACTGTAAGAATAAGAATCCTAATTCATTTTGGTGAGTTTTAGCGCAAATTTCGTGTCGATAACTTAATTTTAAGATATTTGAAAGAGTAAAAGAATGAAAGCCTTCAAACCAAAAAGATGATTTTTACGTGTTATCTTATGAGAAACGACATTCATCCTCTGGAGCCGAACCCGTGATCTTCTTCGAATTTTTTAAAAATTATAATGTAAAGATTCATCAGCACTGAAATCCTGAGAAATTTCAGGCATCTAATTGTAAGTTTATTTATAATCGAGTTATTCACAAAATTAGAGCGTTACGCATCATGATGACCATTACGATTTAATAATATAGAGAGAGATATAGAATTTACTATTTATAACGAGTATGCGGGTTCAGAGGGAATTTTATTATATAATCGAGCACAACTGAAGGAGGTTGTTGCTTTCATTATCCTCGGAATGCTTGAAGAAAAAAAAAGATCGAACATAATGCATCATTAGATCCTCGTTGAAATTCATCGTCTGGATAGAATTTTGGGGCGCATCAATCATTTGCAAATTCCGCTTTGCATAAAGGGCTTAAATAGAACTTTTACTCGCGTCTCGTTGTATAATCAAATAAGAATCCGAGGAGAAGAAAGAAGACCAGGAAATTCAATTCACTCGATTTTTACCATTTCACCTCAGTGACCAGTTTTCAGCGACCAATTTCTACAAGATGATGAATGCATATACACAGAAAACCTATTTCTATATATTATAGCGAAGGACGCATTTGAAATCTCTATTTGTTTCATTTATGGAGTACACTTTCCTTTCATGTTCTCAGGTGTGAAATTCCTTATTTCATACCCGGGAAAAATGTTATAAAAACGGACAAGAATCTTCCTGTGTTTGTTACATTTTTTTTAAATTTAAAAAACGACCGAGAGTAAATTTTTACCCGTTTATATCTTTATAGAAGCTTTACACACACACACACACACTTTGAAAACTTGCGATTATTCTCCATACCTGTCCCATTTCGGCCTTAAAATGAGCGCCGAAGAAAAACTTTCAATCGAAATAAATTATCCTATTAATAAACAGGATGCATGACACATATTCTGCCAAGAAATCCGAACATGTGGGAATCATTAGAATTCACCTTTGCGTGAAGGAAGGTAACTTTTTAAAAAAAGTCAAATCTCTCGTTTATCCCTCTTTCTCTCTCTCCCTCTCTCTCTCTCTCTCTCTCTCTCTCTCTCTCTTTTCTTTCGTTTCCTTTCTGAACTCGATAGAAACTCTCTCCTTTCGTCGGCCGACAGATTAAATTGCTGTCATCGAGCGAGAATCATCGTTAAGTAAGTCGTTTTATTTTCTTTTTACGCGATCGAATTCTTCCGAACGAACGGTTCGTCCGAATCGATGCGCGATTCCGAAGAGAAAAAAAGAAGCTAAAATCGGAAGAAAGAATTAGAGAAAAAAAATGGCGACGAGATGCGAGCTTTATTTTTTTATATCATGAATCTGAAAATTAAGAGCGAACGAAAGTAGATTTTTTAGGAGGGAGTAAAAACTAGTCTTCGCTGACGTTTATCGATCGACAAAAGAGAGTAGACACACACACACACACGCAGACACAAATTTGCTTAATCGCTTCTAATTCCACGGCTCATTTAAGTTTCGTAATGTTGACCTGGATTTCTCAACACCCATTTTGTTTTTGTCAAACTGAGGTAATTGGGAGGGGGGGAAGTTTTGATGGGAGGGGGGGAGTGGGGGAGGGAGGGGGGGGAGGGAGGATAGAGACGAAAAGATGTTACGCCTTCGCTCTAGCATAATACTCTCATTTCGAAAAGATACATTATCTTCCTATTCGTCCGGTTCGGATAATTAAGCACGTAAAACAAAGTTTGTGTAGAGATTGGTGTTAGGAAGGGCGGGTGTCATGGAAACACTTCCTCTCTCTCTCCTCCTCCTCCTACTCTCTCTCTCTCCCTCGCTTGATTCCCCAGGACATCCCTCACAGGCCTTCTTCCCCCCTTTCTCCTCCCTTCTCACCCACACTCCCCCCTCTCCCCCCTCTCCCCTACCCATCCCTTCTCAACCGCACAATCTCTGAAGCTCCAGCAGGGAGAGAGAGAGAGGGAGAGAGAGAGAGAGAACGACCGCTGCATATCACCCCGTTTGCCCGCCAACCCTCTAGAGTCAACCTCACCGCCATCTAGTCCCCGCTTCATCCTACCCCTCTCACGCCCTCTCCTCTTTCCCTAACTCTTTTCCTCTTTTTTTTATTTTAATCATCTCATTCCTCGTCTTTCATCTTCCTCCCGTATACTTCCGCTCTTTTCTCTTTCTATCTCTCTCTCACTATTTCTCTCTCTCCCTCTCTCTCTTCCCCCTCTCCCTCCCACCCCATCCCCCTCCCTCTTTTATCCCCTCAGCAACACTTCTTTATATCTTCCAAAAGAAATATTTAACAGTCATCTGTTTTGCGCAGCTTGACGTTTTCAATCCGATGGATGGCGATCTTTTCCCATGACGCAAGTTCTGTTGTTTTTTTTGTCGCAGTCCACAATGCTGTGTGAGTGTAAAGAAGTGTTTACCGTCTCCAAAAGTAATGGTTTTTCCTTAGAATCTCTCCTATCGGTAAATCGCTACTGATGACGGTTGCTCTGTAGCCGAAATGAGCGTCTGCTTTTACTCAACTCTCTTCCAAGACCACCGGAGAAACGTCTTAAAATGTTTTATTTCGCCCATAAAGTGAGCTCGATAATTATTTCTGACAGTAAGAAATTACGGCGAATTGGTGCGTATCGTAAGCAGCTCTGCGAGGTATAAACAGGATGAGAGGGGAAAGATTAATGCGTACCGTGCGTATCGAAGCAAATAAAGTTCCCTGATTCCGTGTCGAGATTCCCATCTTTCACTCTTGTCTTTCTCAGATGATGTTGGCCCAAGGTTGAGGCGACGAAATCTGCCCTTTTCCTGCCACCCAAGAGATAACTCGGGCCAGTAAGTCTAAAGCCATAGATAAGTCGCTTCCCAACTGCCACCCACGCCTGTGAAACGATTAATCTATCTTTTCTAGGATATGCGCAAAGTTAACGGATTATGTGTTAAGCAAAATTAATGGATTCTGTATATAAAGGCGGTTGCTCTGCTTCCTAAAATGGTTCGAAAATGTATTTTAACTCACTCGTGTTAATTTACAGATGCACAAATTTAGAGACCTTGTCTTTTACTGTGTATATTTGTATATGTCGCGGTGTTCCATACATAAATGCGTGAACTGATGAACGATGGCATAAATGTAAAACGGACCAAAACACATATCACGTAAAATGTATATAAAAAAAATAAGCACTTAAAAATCGAATCGACAAAATAAGCGCTTCTGTGTTTTCAGTAGACCTAAAAATGTTATGTATAACGATATGCACATTTCGGATACTATATTTGGTTTTCACAGATATTAGATCATAATCTTATCGGTTTTCGTAACCCTTAATGGTTTTTAGAAGTTAGTTGATTAGGTGCTAATTTTGTCAATTTAATTTTAAGTGCATCTTTTGTATACATATTAATTTTAAACCATATGATTAGCTCGATAATTTTCTACTGAATTAATTATCGCATTTATTTCTGTTCCACATACGCGGCACCACTGAAAAACACACCTAACCAAAACGTTACAGCACATTATCAGTAGTAGCCCAAACTTGGTTAAATGAAACAAACGCATACATACCCATGTACGTATGTGTTTATATGAATATATGTATATGTTTGCATGTATACGTATCTAATTGTATGTATGCGTTAAGATTCTTCTTGCTCTGCAGGCATTTTTCATTTCTCCCTTTCCTCTTTCACTTCACGCTCTGATCTCGCTTTTATCTACCATGACACATAAATGTTCCCCTTTTTAGAGAAGACAGAAAAAATGAAGGGAATCCCTTTCCCTTAACCTTAATGCCATTTCCCATCTTCCGCCGTCTTAACTCCCATCTCTCATCCTCTCTCTCTCTCTCTAACCCTCTCTCTCTCCGTCCCTCTCTCTCCAACCCTCTCTCTCTCCAACCCTCTTCCGTTCCTACACGCCCAACCTGAAGCATCTCCCAGCGCTTAATTTTCTGTTCCTTCGTTTCCTCATTTCCGAATTCTTCTTCGAGAGACGAGACGTCAAACTCCATCAATCAAATGAAAGATCTTTATTTTTACGCTCGCGAAAAATTCCGGTAGGTGGAACCGCTTTCTACGGTGAACGACAGAATCCTAATCGCATCGCTGCAATCCGCAAGATGGCGTCTTTCTCGGGTGCTACTACAACTCCTGTCTCGTTTTTCTTGTTTCCTTTTTAGAAAATTACCGACTTTCGTATCCGAAGTTACCTTACAGGTCGTTTCTTCATTTGCCAGTGAACAGGTAAAAAAAGCTCGTCCAAGGGTCGCTTTTAATTAGTAGATTCAAATCTCCTAGATCAGTGGTTCTCAACCCAAATTCCGGTCGCGGTGACCCATTTCCTCCAATTCACTTGTAATAAGTAAAAAAATAAATAGGAATTTAATAAATAAATGAAAATAAGATCTCAGGTTATTAGCAGTTAACGGGTTATTAGGAGGAATGATATATATGGATATAGAAAGCAATGGAAGATCTTTCACGGTCCACTCAAAATGGCGTGGCGACACAATTTTGGGTCGCGACCCAGGGGTTAAGAACCACTGTCCTAGACGAAGCCCATGTGTTACCGGTCCCTTTTATATTTAGAGAGCCCTCATCCTTAATTTCATTCGGGTCATGAATTCCCCTCTTCACCGTACGCTGCACTTATTTCATTTCTTCGTTGCGTAAAGCGACTCATCGGGAGTCGCGCCTTATTTGGCCAAACTTCTATATATTTATGTGCTCGCTCACCCTCTCCCGACCTTCCTATTCATTCCATACCTTCCTCCATCTCTATCATCTCTCTCCCATCCACTCTCCCTTCCACTCTCCCTACCTCTCTCTCTCTCTCCCTTTTCTCTCTACATCTCTTCCTACCTCTCTTTCTCTCCACCTCTCTCTCTCCCTGCATCACTCCTATCTCCCTCCCAGCCCCTGTTTCTTTCCATCTCTCGCCCTTGCAATCTCTTCCTACCTCTCTCCCTCCAACTCTCCATCTCCCTCTCTCCCTGCCTCCCTTTTCCTACCTCTCTCTCTCTCATTCTCCTTCCCTCTTTCTCTCCATCCCTCTTTCCATCTCTTCCTACCTCTCTTCTTCCGGCCTCTCCCTATCCGTCTCTCCCTTCCACCTTCTCTCCCTTCCTCTCTTCATCTATCTCTTCCACCATCTTTTCCTACCTCTCTCTCTCTCTCCCTTTTCTCTCTACATCTCTTCCTACCTCTCTTTCTCTCCACCTCTCTCTCCCTGCCTCTCTCCTATCTCCCTCCCAGCCCCTATTTCTTTCCATCTATCGCCCTTGCAATCTCTTCCTGCCTCTCTCCCTCTCCCTCCAACTCTCCATCTCCCTCTCTCTCCCTGCCTCCCTTTTCCTACCTCTCTCTCTCCCTCCCTCTTTCTCTCCGTCTCTCTTTCCATCTCTTCCTACCTCTCTTCTTCCAGCCTCTCCCTCTCCGTCTCTCCCTTCTACCTTCTCTCCCTTCCTCTCTACCTCTCTCTCTCTCCTTCTATCTATCCTTATTACTCACCTCCCCGGCCACCTTATTCCTTCGCTCTCCGTCGTCCTTACTCCACGTCTCACCCATCCCTCTCCCCTCCCCCCTCCCCCCTCCCCCATTCCAACTCTCCCACTCCATCGCATCTTCCCCCTCCTCCCCTCTTATATATACGTACATTCTCATTCCCCTCAGTGGGCGTCGGCTCCCCTTTCCCCACTGCTTGCGCTGCCCTCGCTTCCTCTCTTCCGAGATTGATTGCTTCGCGTCGACCGTCTCGAGGGGAAAGAGGAGGAGGAGGAGGATGAGAAGAGAGGAGGAGGCCGAGAGAGAGAGAGTTTACTGTTTCCTCCGCCCCAAAAGTGCCTCCTCCACTCCAAGGGTGCGTGGACGAGAGTCTTCCGACCCTAAAAACCCCCACATCCTTTCCCTTCTCTCTCTCTTTGCCTTCACCCATTCCACTTCCATCCCCTCTCTTTCCCAGACCTGTCTCTCTCTATCCTCCACTGCCGCGCCCTTCTCTCTCTTCCCCTTCGACAAATGACCCCTTAACCTCCCATCTTTTCTCACTCCCCTCTCGTTTTCTCTTCCTCCCTCTCTCTCTCTCCCTCTCTCTCTCCCTCTCTCTTCCTCTCTCTCTCTCTCTCTATCTCTCTCCCCCTCCCTCTCTCTTCCCACACCACTTGGCAAATACACGTCTCTCCTTATTATTCTATTCTAATTCGCGGCGATTAATGGCCCGTTGAGTAATGAGAAAGTGAAGCGTCTTTCACATCGTCACTTACCTCCTTCCCACGCTTTTTGCTACCCTTAACTTTTTTTTTCTACCTCCACTTCTTTCCTTTCCTTCGCGTTTTTTTCTATTTCTTTATTTCCTCGACTCCTCGCGAGAGATTCTGGGGTCGCTTCCTCTCTCTCTCTCTCTCTCTCCCTTTTTTTGTTTTTTTTTCTGCAAGCTTGGCTTGGCTTCGCTGCGAGACTTTTGCAACTACAACTCTCTCTCTTTTTCTCTCTCTCACTTTTTCTATCTCTCTTTCTCTCTGTCTACTAGGTTGGCCATGTCAGGTTCTTCGTAGGTTTTTACCACAAATACTTAGTGTTCCCTTTTTAAAAGTTTCCAAATTTGTAATTCAATCTCTTAATTGTTTTTTTCCTATTATTCTTTTTTCATTTGTTTAGTTTCATGTATTTGTCTTCTGTTTGTATGTTTATGTTATTATTTCTATTGTCATTTCTAATTCATAACGTAGGCTTAAATGTAAGAAGGGAGTATGTAGTCGCAATTTCGCCCGAAATAAAGTCGTTTGTCTGTCTGTCTGTCTGTCTCTCCCCACCCCCTCTCTCTCTCTTCTCCGCCCCGTTTCAATCTTCTATTCCATTTGGTCCTTCCTTTTCCACTTTGTAACGCTTTCCCACCTCATACTCTCGCTGTTGTTTCCTGTGCCATGAGTTACATCTCGTGTCATTGGAATAATTAATCGAATCCAGCGTAATGGATATTGTAGTGGGTGTGTTCCTCGAAAACGCACTCTTCTTTAGCGCATAATTTTTTAAAATATGTCGCGACTCTTTTGTTTGAGTATGGGAGGATGTGGGCGATAATCTCTTTAATTGATCAGGGTAACCACTTCGAAAGGAAAATTAAGAGAAATCACTGGCCTTCCTCTTTTTTTCCCGTAATACTGATTTATCATTCGGTAGCAAAGTAAAAGTGATTGAATGCTTTGTATCAGAGGTTTTTAAACCTTTTCCTGCGCGGCCCAATCGTAATAGGAAATATGTTATTCGGCCCATCAAAATTATATTTTATAATATATTGTCAAGTAAGAACTTCTAAGGATGTATTTAAATTAAAAACGGTACAATTAAATAAATTTTAAACCCCATTTGTTGATTTTGATTATCTTGGCAACATTTTAGCCCAGGCTTTGAGTGAAAATATCTTGGATTGGCTCTTCTTTGAGGCCCTTACTGATTATTTTGCGGACCACCTTTGGGCCTCGGCCCCTACTTCGAAAAACCCTGCTTTATATAATTATTTTAAGACATAAGGTCTCGATATTAATAAATTTATTTTAATATTAAATTTATAATTGTGAATAAAATGTGTCGGTTAGAAAATTCTCATTCGGCTATCTGTCTATATTTTTGCCCCACCGTAATTTATAAATAAATGTCTGCGATAAAGTTTGCGTGTTAGAATAATCAATATCAACGTTTTTCGGCGAATCGCAAATATTTTCCCGTGGAACAGATTTGATTTATTCTTCGTTTTAAATACTTCGATTTTATTTCAATCGATAGTAAACGTTGTTCAAAATGAGAAAAAAATGTCGGTCTAATATTCCAAAATCAATGAAAAACATTTTTGTATGCGTAAAAAAGGTACTTTGGAATCTCTAAATGAGTACCGTTCTATAAAAAAAAGTTAAACCAATTTCAAACTGAAATAACTGCCGCAGATTTTATAATGCGTTTACGCTATCGCTATTAGAGATTAAGATTTCGTATCTCCACGTGTGCCTTGAACACTTTATGTAGACCAAGCATTTGTTTGGCGTGCTACTGTGTAAACCGCGTATACACACAACTCCTCCTCTGTCTGATAATCACGGTCTATTTATAAAGCTTTGTTTATCCATTCCGAGATGGGATCGGCCGGTATTCAACAAAACCAACTTCGCTTAATGCGAAGTTTTGAAAGTATTATAAACGAAACTTTTTAATCCGAGGGCGCTAAAAACTTTTAGTTTCATTCCCCCGCGGCGAAGAGTCGAAATAATATTTTTAACTTCATAATATAAATATTTCCCTTTGTTGAAGGATTAATTTTTCCGTCGACTCGCCGCTCCTTTTACACGGGCAATTCCTCGTAAATTGGCTCATTATTTCGGCCCGTTGTTCTCCCACAGAATAAAACGGTCAGCTACCAAAAGGTAAATCAATAGTTTTGGCTCTTTTTGTCGTAAAAACTACCGATAAAAGACGATATAATTGTATCACACAACAGCTCTAACGTCGTAGAGTCACTAAAAGGGACATGGGCTAGGTAAACGTCTAGGAGCTTAGGGGAGCAACGATTGACAATTTGGAATTTTGAATGGAACGTTTCATATTATAAAATATATTTTATAAAATATGAATTAAAATATATTTTATTTTACATCTACATCATAAATATACTACTGTTTTGAAAAGTAAAATTGTGTGTCATAATTTCATTATGAGGGGACGTAATTTTCAAACCTTCTCTAGGGTGCAAAAACCTTGCTCCGGTTCTGGTAAAAACGCAAATTACTAATAAAAAGTATTGTTGTTTTTGCACAGCACTTAAATGCTTTATGATTTTATTGGAATATATATATATATATAAGATATTTTATGTATTTGATTATATATATTGCGATTGGAATTTTTTACTTTTAGGTCTAACGCTTTATTATATAAAATTTATTTTATTTTAGTTCCACATTTTTCATAACCTAGTGTTTTGAGTGTTAAAATTATTTACTGCATACTTTCATTAGAAGAGGGGCGAAATTTTTCAAAAACCTTGCCTAACGCAAAAAATAAATCCTGTCCTCTCTCTCTATAAAATGCTTTGATTTTTTCCCCATACGCGTTTCATTCGGTCTTTTCGACTTATATCTATGTAGACAGTAGCATCGATAGGTACACACACGCACACACAGCAAAGTCGTCCATGGAGTTAAACGGATTTCTTCGCGATTCGCGCTCCCAGGAACCGATCGCTCCTTCGATTATGAGCGACATAGTTATTCGGACAATTTTATCGATCGAGTATTTCCTTTATCGGGGACAATAAGCGCCAACCCCAGCGTTCTCACCGGAGGAAATTTAATTTTGCTGGGCGAGGGAGCGAGATTGGGGTGGAGTGGGGGTTGTATGGAAAGGGGGGGAGGGAGGATGAGAAGGGCTCTCCCTCTCTCTCTACCATTCCCTCTTCTTTCACCCACTCAAACTCTTGCCTCTCACTCACCGGACAGGAGCGTCGCTTCTCGTTATCGGATAAAGAGAATTTGATATCTTTTTTTTCGGATCTCGGTTGCCATGGACATCGGTCGACCTCCGCGGAAGGTAAAAAGGAGGTAAAGGAGGGGGATGGAGAGAGGAGGAGGGAGTTGGGTTGGGGGGGGGGGGGGGGGAGAAGTGGACACGACCAGGAAGGATGTAGCGAAGTGAGATAGGAGATATTTCGGTCTAAAAAAAAGGAGTGCTGGGGGAGTCCTCTCTCTCTCTCTCAGGCGACATTTCTTGTTGCGAAGGGGGTAGTATCGCCCTCACATACACACACACACACACACACACTTAGGTCGGCCTCCGGAACAGGAGGTTATCCCGCAATAAAGCGAAGGCCGTGTTTTACAAACAGACGATCCTCCGCAGTACGTGACGCGGGTGCGAAATGACTTCGGGAGAGATATTGCTCCGGACGTATCAGTCTCCTTCTCTCTCTCTCTCCTATCCCTCTTCTTTCTCTCTCTCTCTCTCTGGGCGATCAAGATACGGGACGAGAAAGAGACCGTGATAAAAGTTTCAAATCCTTCTGGGAGGGGGGAGGGGGAGAATATTGTTTTTCGCAATTTCGTTGCTTCTGCCGCGTAATTTTCTTTTCCGTTCTTGGACATAAATCAGAGTTTGAATTGATGTTGACATAGATAATACCATCGACGGCAATAAATCCTACGGCAATTTTATAATTTCGTTAATTTTTCAAGCGGGGTTTCTTTTAGGCTTTTAAAGAATTTTTTAACAGCAAAAAAGACAATCAGTACCATCAATGCGTTCAATGGAAAATCATTCATCTCGGCATATTTTTTATAATATACTTTCGTTGAATTAGCACTGAAGACGGCTTCTTTGTAGTAGAAGTGCTCATCTGTTTTTGTACGGCTTGGTTTTGGCTATTGGGGATACCTGAGATAAGTATTTTGTATTGCTTGTTCAGGAGTTATTTTAAGAAAAATTTAGAGCTGCACAAGCAAGTACAGGTAGGAAAATCGAAAAGGAAAATAAAATCATATGATTATATTGTTTAATTTATTGTAAATATAAATTATTTATACACATACACATATGCATTGCAATAATTTAAGTAAAGAAAGAAAAAAAATAATAAAAAGAACAAAATGTATGTGTATATCCTGAAGTTAAATTTTTTTATTTTCGCGTTCACTTTTATCTCCATCATTATTATCTTTTTTGCTTCTGGAAATGCTCCTTTAAACCATCTCTGTTTCCGAGTAGATTCGTCGTCGCTGATTAAATTCACATTTCTTCTATTTTTTTCTTGCAATCACATAAGAACTGCCGGTATGGAATTGCAATTGACTAGATTGGGCATGTTGTGATGGACATATAAGTATTATTTTTCTGTTGATAACAACAAATTCCCTCCCTGAAGTGACGTCTTTAGTAGATTATTGGCACTTATGCACCTCTTCTCCACATCTGAAGAATGCGGTGTCAGTGCCTCTATCCTGGATAATATAATCATTACCTCTTTAAAAACCTTCATCCCCGATTCACTCTTTACAAGTTCTTTGAGATCGGGTTTTTCGTGACAAATATCGTTATATTGTAAATATAACGCAGTCTCATCCATGTCTTTGCCTAATAAGGAGTGGATTTCTTTTAAATTATAAAATTTCACGTATGAATTGAAGCGATTTATTTATAATTATACTGCACAAAACTAATATTAGAACTGTACATTTGGATGTTAGAGCTGCACAAACAAGTCAGAGCTGCACAATAAAATAACCCCTGCCTCGTTCTTGAACCATCAGTGAAGGTTTCTGTTCTTGAACCGTCAATGAAGGTTTCGAAATCAACAAACCGGGACTTGGAGATAGCATCCATAACAAAAACTCAGGTTTATATAAAGTCGTTTGAAGATGGAACAATTTTTATTAAATTTTAAAAACCCATGCTTATTCATGCGTCTCTTTGCAAAAGGAAATATTTGGCTTCCGCGGGAAAAAATATCGTGTTTTGTTTCGGATTGATTGCATGGAACCGAAGGAAAAATATTCAATTAATACGAGTTTTTATTTGAACTAGCTTTTATCAAAACATAAAATTTACATATCAAATATTGAAATTGGATTCCACAGAGGGAGGGGGAAATTCAAAAGGATAAAAAGATTTTTTTGCTTGCGAATCGAAGAGAGTTCACGAGCGCGTTGACATTGGTTAACTTTCGGCATTTAATTTAAGATCAATAATAATTTACTCGAGGTATTTAATTTAACATGTCATTTGTAAACACAGCAAAAATTAGAAAATATAATCATAGTCGAATAAGTTATCAGAGCGTTAACATGCGTGAGTATCACACTGAAAATGAGTTGCCGCCGAAATAGATTCAGAAAAGCCTTAGCAACGGCACGCAAGTCGTAATTAGCACTCTGTTTAGGAGCGTACCCTTCATTCGCCACGAAGTGTTGTTAATCCTGGGGTTTTCAAGCACCAAAATTTTCCTCTCCGCCCGAAAATAGAAGGCGAAGAGAGAGAGCTCAGAAGGCAGGTGCGAGAAAGAGAGTGCATAGGCATTTAGGCCCCGTTTTGTGTGTGTGTGTGCGTGCTGCGCGAATCCCCCGACCCCATCCATCCATCCTCCCTCCCTCCCTCCCCCCTTCATTGCTACCCGGGCGTACAGAGGCGATGTGTGGTCTCGTAACGGGGTCATCAGCCTTATAACGCACGCATATATACTAGAGAGAGGAGCCTGTCTCATTTCAACGAGTGCGCATGCGTGTTTCTCGTCCCCATCATCAAGCAAAAACCTCTCTCTCTCATCCCACTTCCCCCCCCCCCGTCTTCTCTCCATTCCTCCTGTTCCCAATTTCTCTTTCCCTCCTTCCACCCTATTCTTCTGAACTCTCACAAACCCTCTTTCTTTTTGTTCCCTTTAACCCTCTACCTCTCTCTCTCTGTTTCGCAATTATTTCGCCCCTTTACGCTATTCTGGTTTTTTCTCCCTTTCCTTCATTTCCACACACACACACTTTTTCTCTAACGAAACCTCGAAATTTTCCGTCTCTCTTTAATGTTCCCATTCACTTCTCCTTCCTCGCTTTATATATCCTACCTCTTCCTTTTTCTCATCATGCCCATCCCTCTTCCTAAACGCTACTCTGCCCTCCCGCGCAAAAAAGGTTTATTTTCTTCTCGTCCTCTCCTCCAAACCACCTTCCTCTCTCTTATTTCATTCACTTTTTCTTTTTCTGTCTCTCTCTCTCTCCCTTTCCAGATTCTCTCACTCCTCATTTCTCTTCCACCTATCTGATCATTTATATCCATTCCTCTTTTCTCTCCCTCTCTACGTACTTCTCTCTGCCGCCTCTCCCCTCTCTCTCTCTGTCTCTCTCTCCTCCTCCTATCCATTCCTTTTATCCTCAAATGTTACCCATCTCTCACCTTTAGCTTTCTTTTCCTGTATTTCTCTTCCTTCTCTGTCCTCTCTCATTCCTCTAACCACCCCCTTCATGCATCACCTCTCTCTCTCTCTGTCACTCTCGTATTGTGATCACGAAAAAAATCGACTTCGAGATTTCAACGGAAATACACGTTTTGAGGTCCCTATAACACGTTTAGACTATTTTCGGAATGATGTCTGTGTGTGTGTGGATGTGATTTTGGGCACTATAACTCAAAAAGTACTTGTCATATTAATACCAAATTTCATATATAACACTTTAGCTTGAGCACAAAGAAGTTTTTGGACAATACCGGTTAACCGAAAGTCGAGGTTTGTTCGAAACCCGATTCGGTTTTTGCGATACTTCTCCGATAATACGTCATTATTGTGTGCATTGAGCATTACAAAAAATGTAGAAAATATAATATCCTACATCTTTTATTTCAAACAATTTTCCATAACAGTTATTGTATAAGAATTATTTATAAATAATCGGTTATTTCGGTTTCCGTCAAATATCTCCTTAAAAACGTCGTCATTGGTGATCTTAGTGAGGACCAAAGTTGTAGAGAATAATATTTCTTCCGTTTTGTTTGAAACAAATTTTCGTAGATCCATCCATTTCGGAGATATTTAACTTATTCGTAAATTTCCAGTGTACAGCGCCAGCACCATGTAGCGGTGAATTCTGTAAACATATTCAAAATATAATTGACGGCAATAAGGACGACTGTATTCTTTTACTATACGAAATAATAATATTGCCTTATAATGCTTTTCATAATAATTTAAATATCTATACCCAAATATGGAGAAAGTCGTGTTGGCCACATCAGATTTTTTCTTCTTCACTATACTTCTCCCTCCCTCCCCTTCCTCTCTCTCTCTCTCTTTCCTATCCCTCTTTCTCCCCTCTCCCACTCTCTTCCCTCTCTCTCACCGCTTTTCTTCTCTTTATCCCCATTTCACCTCTTTTCCTCCCTCTCCCCCCCCCTCCCTCTCTCTCCCTCTCTCCCTCTCTCTCCCTCTCTCCCCCTCTCTCCCCCTCTCTCCCTCTCCCTCTCTCCCTCTCTCTCCCCCTCTCCCTCTCTCCCTCTCTCTCCCCCTCTCCCTCTCTCCCTCTTCCTCTCTCTCCCTCTCCCTCTTTCTCTCTCACCATCTCTGCCCCACTCTCCCCTCTTTGTATTATTCTTCTCTACAGCCCGCCTCTCTCTCTCCGTTCCTTTTCTCCTTTCTTCCCTTCACTCATTTCTTCCTCTCTCTCTCTCGGAAGCGTCTCAATCCTTCAACTGAACAGCGAGACCTCACTACACACTTTTTTCATTCCGCTCTTCCGAGTCTTAAGGGTCCACGCGCCACCGTCTCCTCATAAAGCCTCTCTCTCTCACCCCCTCCCTCTTTCCATCTGTCCTCCATATTCCCAGCCTGCTTCTTATATATCCATTGCACACATACGTGACCACCCTTCCCACTTTTGTTTTTTTCCTTTTTCCCTTCTCTACTCCCTTCCAAATCCTTCAACCTCCCTTCTCCTCCTCTCTCTCTCTGATACCAATTTGTTCCGAGACCCTTAGCCCACACTCCATCTCTCTCTCTCTCTCTCTCTCTCTCTCTCTCTCTCTCTCACCCCCTTTAAATCTCTCCTTCCCTTTCCTCAAAACCCCTAACCCTGCTCTTTTCCCATTCTTTTCCTGCCCCTTCCTTTTCGACCCATCCCATTCCATCCCCTTTTCTCTTAAGCGTGCTTTCTTGCGTGTCATCCCGTCTCTTGAGTTCCTTAACCATACTTCATCCACACTTCTGCTCCTCCTACTTCTTTATCCCTCTCCTATTTGTCTTCTTCTCCATAATTTTCCTCTCCCTCCACCGTCCTATTCCCTCTTACTCCCTTTCTCCATCTTTATTTCTCTCCCTCTCTCTTCTCTCTTCCTCTCCTCTCTTTTCTCGCTCTTTCCTTTCTCTCTCGTCCTCTATTCTCTTCACCTTTCTCCCGCCCTCCCCCATATCTCTGTCTCTTTCCTTCCTTCATCACTTTTCCCCCTCTTTTTTCCTTCTCTCCCATCTCTGCCATTCTCTCTCTCCTCTTCCCCCCTCTTTTCCTTTCTCTCTCCTTCTGTACCGTCTTTTTCTACCCCTCTCTCTCCATGTCCCCATACCTTCTTCTCTCTCCCATGTCTTCAACATCCTCCTACTTTCACCTTCACCGTCTCCAAAAACATATCCCCTCGCGTCTTTTATTACTCCGCACGACTTTCTTTTTTCCATCAGGTTCAACTTCTTCACGCCCGCCTTTCTCTTCCCTTTATCTAGTATTTCTCTCGGGACTATTTTTTTCTTAAGAGTTCGGCTCCTTTTTCCTCTTTCCTCCCTTGGGGCAATTGAATTAGGTACGTCCTGACTATTCATTTCGGTTTCTACCTTCGTTATATTCCCTCTCTCTCTCTATGCCTCTCTCTCTCTCTCTGTCAATTTTTCCCCATCCTTTCATCCGATTCTCTTTCTACTTCGTCTGTTTCTCGCGAGACGTTCGTCTTTTTTTTCTCCTCTCCTCCTCCACGCGTCACGTCACGTCGATTTTCATTCTCTACTCAATTATTTCCCCATTTCTTTTGTTTTTATTATTTCCATTCTCCCGACCTTCCAGACTTTACCTCTTCGATGGAATGAAACAGTCGTTAACTCGCTTGCCATTTTGGTTCTTTCCCTACGAGCCTGTATTTTTTTCTTCGATGATTTCTTCCACCTCTGTCCGCCGCCTTTCTTTTTTTCTTTCCTTTTTTCCTCGGCGAAATTTTCCCTCTTTCCTATTCCGTTTTCCCAAAACTTGGGAGATAAAAGGTGGAACGTAAAACTACTAGCTTTATTGCTTTCTCTTTCCTCTCCATCTGTATCTATGTACATTTTCATCCAGTCGAAATCCATTGTTTCAATTTCTTCCCTTTTGCTAAAAAGTTTCTTTTCTTTTCTTTATGTCATTTTTCTTCTCAGGTTGCCTGGTTTTATTGTAGACACTGCCTTCGCACTCACCTCGGCCTTACTTCCGACAGTTCTTTTTTCAATCTTATTCTCCTTGTGTTTCCGCCTTGTCTAGCTTGAAGGGGAATGAGGGAAAAAAATTAACATTTCTTACTTTACGCGGTTTCTTCCTCGTTCCGTCCTTTTTTTCCTCGAGTCTTTTTTTTAAATTCTGCTTTCTCTTTTTTTAATATTTCACTCCGTGTGCTTTACCCTATTCAGAATTTCCATTTTTATGGCGTGTATTTTTCGCTTTTAAATCCGAATGTGTCGCGATATTCTCTTTTTTTCACTACTGTTTCGCTTCTTTTTTACGCTCGTTTTCTTTATATATATATATATATATATAAATACTGAGGAAGAGGAAAGGTAAGTAAGGATATTTTGGGCTCTTGTGTCTCTCTTGTGCTGACGAAGGGATCATCCCGAAAGCTCTAACCTCGACAAATGTGTCTCTCCAACACCCCAGCGGCTCTACTTCCGGTAAGTGTTCACTGGGTTTCCTTCAACACCTAGTTGCCCAAAAAAAAAATATATATATATATATATATTTCCTTATCAAATTTTCTGGGAAGAACGTTTTTTATTTCATAAACCTTCTCGTGCCTTGTATTATTCTTTTTAGGCGCGTTTCGCTTCCAGCGTGAACGCCTATTGTCGTCGGTCTATCCGTCCGTCCGTCTGTCTGTCCGCACGTCCGTCCTCATGTTCGTTCTCGACTTCTACAGAACGGATTTTCATGAAATTTGATAATAAGGACTTCATCGTCATATGTAGTCTGCCCGTAGACAGGTCCATGATTATTCATCGTTAAACTTGGTTCTCCATATACTTTCATTTTCCGCAGTCTTCTTCATGTCTTGATAGCTCTCTTTCCCTTTAAAGTCGTCTACCAGCTGAAAACTTTTCCTACCTCTTTCTCTTTTTCCATTCAGTTTTCCTTCTAGCATTTCTTTAAACATGTCCAATCCAGTTCGCCTTCATCTTTTTGATAGTCTATATAATCATTCTTCTCTCCTATTCTTCGTAGTACTTCCACATTTTTCACCCTATCTGTCCATTTCATCTCCAGCATTCTTTTCTATGTCCACATTTCGAAGCTTTCCAAGAATTCTCTATAATAAAAACATTGTTCTGTAAGAAACGCAAGATGGCCGACAGCGAAATTTAATTAGATCACTTGAAAATATGTTGGCTTGTGTCAACTAACTGGGACCACATCAAAAACTGACCGCTACGCAGACCCCTCGACCGTCATTAACTCGGGTTAGAGACCCATATCTCGAGGCCCATCCCCAAATCCGAGCTCAAGTATATCTACCCTCGCAGCAGGGGGGCACTAGGCGACCACGTCTTTTGCAATAAAATTTAAACTATTTTATTTTGTTAACTTAGTGCGATTGTGACTCAAGCATCATATTCGGGTGAATGCGCTGATCAATAGCGTCGTTTTAACGAAATTCTACGATAAATAATAAGATACTCGTATTTACGCTCACATCTAATCTTGACGCCCAGGACGGGATTGTATTGAAAGCAGTTATTCGCGAGGCGGTGCGGTCGGTGTAACGCTTGGTTGCTATATGGTGTTAGATGGGAGAAAAGGAAAACCGCTCATAACTAAAAAGCTTTTCAACCTTTTTCGATAAAACTTTCAGGAATCACTTGACTATTCAACTTGTCAATTTAAACTGATAGCCATGTACATAGTAGTCCTGGGTTTGGCTCTAGGAGCATATCTTTCCTCCATTTGAATAATATGGGCAGAGCTGAAACGCAGCGAGAAGGCCTTTATTCATTAGCATTTTAAAATATCTTAGAAAAGAGATATTGACGCGGTATTTCCACAGTTATGCCGAAAAAGTATGGAAATGAATTTCCATATCGTAGAAATTCAAATCTCATTCGAAAAAAGCCGAAAATTAGGTTTAATTACTATTTTTTCTTGATTTTTACGCATTTAATCAATTCGTCGTGATAAAATTGTGATAAAGTCGTGTTACAGCATCATTTTATATGTCCATGTTATTACTTTCTGGAACATTCGATAATGTTGATTTTATATTAATTTTTACGTTTTGGTGCACAAAATTTGGTGTCATTAATTTTTATTTTATTTTAACATACTTTTTAATTCACGCCTACC
>JAXCHB010000060.1:15217500-15240000 GCA_036926305.1 Uropetala carovei | reverse complement strand
AAGGGCGATTATCTTTTTGGATCTCTCAAATTGGAGAGCATATTTACTTTCTTTTTGACCATAGTGCGTTACCGCTGCCCTCATCTGCGACATTTAACCAAAGCTGATGCCATTAGTTCCCTCAAAATTCCAACTTTCTCATCTTGCAGAACCATTTCCCATCTTTCTTTCCTTCACAATATAATGAATGGCAATCTACGCTCATCTCTTCTCCTCTCTTCCTTTTCTTTAAGAATTCCCTCAAGGTCCACTAGACTACCTGCACTCTTTCACTTGCATACACCTCGTCTTTCCGTAGCTCAACGCCCTCTTTTCTTCCGTCTTTCAAATTCATACAATCTCTTCAGCAGTAAATTTGATCTCGACGTCTTCCAAAATAGAATTACATTTAAAGACTTCTGTTCTCTCTCTCTCTTCTTAAACGAATCTTTCTTTTCCTCCATTTATGATATTTACTGTTTCTTCTTCTTCTTTTTTCTTACCCTTTATTTTAATTTTTGTTAATTTAATTTATGTTATCTGTTTGCTTTATATTATTTATCTTATTTATATGTCACCTGTTTGTTTTGTACTTCATTTTGTTATTATATTCAGTGTAATTGGTCTTTGTGCCGAATCTGAATTCTTGCTAATAAATAAATAAATAAATTTGCCCTGCTTATTGATCTCTCTCCCTCACTCTCTCTTTTTCCTAATAACTTCTTCTTTTCTCCGATATTCTTCTACTCCCTCATTCCGCCAGTTTCCTACGTCTCTTCTTGGACTCCACTCTTCCTCCGTCTCTTCTTTCTTTCCCTTTTTATTTTATACCTACGGAAAAATCTCGTCGTGGTCCGTATTTTCCATTAATTTCTCAACCCCTCCCCTCCCCCTCCCCCTCTCTCCCTCCGGGAGTACTCCTACCCAACTCTTCGCGCTCCCTTTTCTCATTCGATCTATATTTCTCGTATTATTATTCCCGTTCCTCTCTCTCCATCTCCTTCCCTTTTCCTCCCATCCTTTCTGTCATTATTTCCTCTCCTCCTCCACATAACTCGCCTTCTCCTCCCCTCCCCCCTCCCCTCCAGCCTCCTTCCCCTTCTTTCATCCGTTTATCGTTTAAAGGCTCCTCTTTAAGTACGGGTCCAATTTCCCCTATCCCATTCGTCCATAGCTTTTCTTTTGCTCTCTCTCTCTACAATTCTCTCTCTCTCTCTCTCTCTACAATTCTCTCTCTCTCTCTCTCTCTACAATTCTCTCTCTTTACCCTCTCCTCTTTCTGGTTTCCATCTACGTATTGCACTGTAATATTCCGTCTCCTTCTCTCTCTCTCTGACTCTGTCTCTATTCCTCTCATTCTGCCTCTCTCTCTCTATCAGTTCTATCTTTCTCTCTCTATCAGTAGGTTTCGCAGGTTTTTCACACACCCCCTCCTTGTGCTGGTTTTTTTTTCCTGCAGTGGAGTTTTTCTTAGATTATAGTACTTTAACTACCACTAGTGTTTTCCCCGCTAACAAATCTCCATTTCTTTTCAATCCCAAAAATTGCTAACTCGGTAATATTGTAATAATGCAATACTTCATTAGTTTATGTTATATTTTTTGTATTTTTATTCTTTCCTTGTATGTTATCGACAGTGGCTTTGAATTCTCGGGTTTCCAAACTTTTCGATGCGGCTAGCACCAATTTGTGGTCTAGAACATCGAGCGAGCATCACTACACTTCCGCAACAGTAGTGATGATAATGAATAAAATCAAACCAACATCAGAGTTATTCTTAATGTCCTGGAATACGTTTAGAAAGAAATCAACCCAGCAAAATTAAATTATTGGTCCTCAAAAAAATGGGATATTAAGCACGGCCAGGCGGTCAAAGAGCACCATCAAGCGTCCAAAAAGTGCAGCGGTGCTCGAAAGCACCAGGTTGGGAATCCCTAAGTTAGATGGAACCGCTTAGTCTCAATCTTGCCCAAATAATGAAGAATACATCTCACTATCACTCCTTATCCTTTTTTCTCATACATTCTTTCGATATATCCCCTTCTTCTGCTTCTCTCTCCTCTCTTTTTATTTATATTTCCCTCTTCAAACACTCATTCCTCTTTCTCTCTCACTCTCTCTTTTTATATAGATGTGTTTATACGTTGTATGTAAGTGTATATATATATATATATGTATAATATATGTAACGCTATCTCTCTTCTTTGTTTTGTATTTTCGGATAAACTTTTTCTACATTAACATATACGTATATTATATACCTTATCTCTTTCCGACAGCAATCATTATAGTATTTCTACTATCTAATGGCTTTCGCAGATTTTTTCCACTCCCCTTCTCTTCATGGGTGTTTTCCTGCGTGGTTTTTTACTGGGTTGGCCATGCCTGGCTCTACCTGGGTTTTTGCCACAAATATTATACATATCTTCCTTAGAAGCTTCTCTAATGTGTAATGTGATATTTATTGCTCTGTTCTTGTTGTATTTATTTGGCGCACCTTTTATTGCTCTAGTTCTGTTTGTACATACATTTATTCATGTTATTATTTTGTAATCAGTAACGTAGGGTTAAATGGAAGAGGGGGTCTTATGGTCTCAATTTCGCCCCGAAAATAAAGTCATCTATCTCTCTCTTTCCTATGCCATATTTTCAAAGCTTCCTTCCTCTTTTATTCCTTTTCTTATTAAACCACTCTTCCTTTTCTTCCTCCTTTCCCTGTACATTTAATTTCTTCTAGTCTGCAGAAATTCCTTTCCGACCTCAAACTCGTCATCAGACCTCCTGTTACATCTCTCTACCTCCTTTGATACACTATCTCTCTCCTTATCCCTTTTTCAACCTCTCCTCTTTCCCATTCCCTGTCTCTCTTTCTCTTTTCCTCTTTCCCTTTCTCTCTCTCCCCCTCCCTTTCTCTTTCTCCCTCTTTCTCATTCTCTTTCTCTCTCTCTTTCTCCCTCTCTTTCTCCCTCTCTCTTTCTCCCTCTCTCTTTCTCCCTCTCTCTCTTTCTCCCTCTCTCTCTTTCTCCCTCTCTCTCTCTTTCTCCCTCTCTCTCTCTTTCTCCCTCTTTCTCATTCTCTCTCTTTCTCCCTCTCTTTCTCCATCTTTCTATCTCTGTTTATCCTTCTATCACCATTCTATTTTACACTGCCTCCCTCTCTGTGTCTCTTTCCCCCTCCTTATCCATCGCCACTTCCGTCTGACCTTCATCCAGCATTAAACACCTGGACCACTAAATCTGTGATACGTCAGATGACAAAATAGAACGATTTTTTAATGCGTTTGATGTAGCCCCTCTATCCACCGTGGCTCCTCTCAGAATATCTTCCGAACGTAAAGATTTTTATGGTCTAAGCTTAAGAGGCTGTTTCACGAGGGTAATTTCTTTTTATTTTGGCAGTGATTTGGTATATATATATATATATATATACACACACATACATATATATACATACATACATACATACATACGTACATATATATATATATATATATAATAGTCGGATTCAGTTCCTTTCTCTCTCTCTCTCTCTCTCTCTCTTCCTAAGTTATTTTCTCCCATTCCGCAGATTGATTATGAGTCATAAGAAAGAGATTACGTTTTTCGTGGGAGAGAATCTCTGGACCCTTCTAACGCGATAAAAAGGGAAGTATAGAGAAGATGAAATTCATTCCGTGCCGAAAATTACGTCGACGCGTTTATATAACACGTGGCAGAAATTTTTTACGTATCGCATTTCCTCTGTGGCGCTCTAAGAGTTCCTTCGTTTTATTGCGGCCACAACTATATATATATAAAACGAAGGAATCTTATCGTTCAGAATTGTTCATAGTATCATTCGCATCCGCAATAAATGTTGGCCTTGCGACGGTATCTTCATATCCCTTTCTCTCTCTCTCACGCACACACGTTTTTAATCTACTACCCAACCATTGTCTCCACATTCTTCCTTGCTCTCAACTCCAGTATTCGTTTTCATATTTTTTTTATTTAACTAGCTTATAAGCAGTCTTTGACGGCCTATTAACAACAGTTTAACAGCGATGAAAAAAAGTAGAGCATATAACTATGTTCAGGATAGGATTCTAATCCGTAACCGAATAGAATTGAAATTCTACCGAGGCCGGAACTCTTATTCTATCATCTACATCTACAGTTCACCCTGCAAGCCACCGCAATGGCATGTGGCAGGGGGTGCAATAGCACCAACGGAAAGCGCTTAATAATGAGGATGTATATCACCCTACGTCGGCTGATTTTTTATCGTAACTTCTGTTCTGCTCAGCTATCGTTCTAGGGGAAAACGAGCCTTTGTACCTTTCTGTCCTACAGGCTATCTCTCTTATTTTACGAGGATGGACCCTTCTACCAATATAAGTTGGCGCTCTTATTATTTCTTCGACGTCGTTGGAGAATGTATGCGTTCTAAACCTTTCAAGAAGTTTTAACCTACAGCGTGATCGGCGCTCAGTTAGTGATTCCCATCCTAAGTCCTGTATCAAGCCTGTAACACTCTTATTTCTATCGTAAAAGTTTTTGACGAATCTAGCGGCTTTTCGCTGCACTCTTTCTAACTCTGAGATTGAGCCATATGCTCGACGCGTACTCTAATAGCGGTCTTACTAACGAGAAGTAACATGTCTCTTTGACTTTTCCTCACTTTTACCTACTATGCGTTTGATGAATTCTAGTTTATGTTTAGCCTTCCCACATATATTTCGTATGTGCATATCCCACGAGAGGTTACTTGTTAAAGTAACGCCTAAGTATTTGATGGAATCGGCTAGTTTTAGTTGAACGCCTTCAACAATGTAATTCGTCGCGTCAATGTTTTTGTTTCTCCAGAATCTCGTAAAGGAACACTTTCCTAAGTTCAATTCTAACTGCCACTCTTTACACCACTCAATAATTGCATTTAATTAGTTAGAAAGTAATCTTTGATCATTAGGACTGTTAATCTCTCTGTAAACTCCTGTATCATCCGCGAATAACTTGATTTTACTTTTAACAAACTTATCTAAGTTGTTTATATATAAAAGGAATAGTAGGGGGCCGATGACACTTCCCTGTGGAACGCCTGAGGCTACGCTGACTGAACCTGTTTTAAATCCACCTATAACTACTATTTGTTCACGGTCATTAAGAAAGTCTCTGATCCACTCGATTATCTTTCGATTTATTCCACAGTCATTCAATTTCTTCACTAGCTTACTATGAGGAACTTTATCGAAAGTCTTCTTGAAGTCAAGGAAGACCGCGTGTGAGTGTTACGGTCTCCTGATCTTAGTATATCATGAAAGAACAGAGCGAGCTGTGTTTCACAAGATCTCGTCTTCCTGAAGCCCTGCTGATATTTACTTAGCAAGTTCTGGCTATCTAAGAAGTTTATCACGGAACTAACGATAATATGCTCGAGAACCTTGCAAGGTATTGAGGTAAGCGAAATTGACCTGTAATTTTCTCTGTCCTCTTTTTTCCCACCTTTATGTAACGGCGTTATAAATGCTAATTTCCATTCCTTAGGTACAATGCCATGACTAAGTGATTTACTAAAGACTATTTCGAGATGAGGTTCTATTTCCAGTGCTAACTCTTTGAGTACTCTAGCTGGTATCTCTTCTGTACCCGGAGATTTATTTGCATTGATATTTTTAAGCTCTTGAGCTATCCCTTTCGCTGATATGACTATCGTTCATTTTTTCCTTTCCTGATTCGGGCGACACGTCCTTCGCTCTCACATCTTCGGTAGTAAATACGCTCTGAAAAAATAAGTTTAACAAATTTCCTTTACCTGTGCCATCGTTAACTACCTCTCCTTTCTCGTTTCTTAACGGTGCTACGGTTGGGCGTCGATCTTGAACTTCCCTAACATATGACCAAAATATTTTGGGATTTTCATTTAGATGTTCACAAAGAATCTTTTTCTTGAAGTCCATTAATGCTTTGCGCATAGCCTTTTTTGGTCCTAGTCCGACAATCTTTGTACTTATTAGAAATTGAAATTACCTCCTCTTGTGACTTAAGAGTTTTTGGTGCGTTTAAATTTGGAGTGAAACTTTCTTTGGTGCCTGAGGGCACACCTAACCTGCCGATTATAACACTTTGGTTCCCCATTATCGCTAATATATTTACTTGGTATATACGTATTAATACCCGTTCTAATTCCTGATAGGAATGCTTTCCAAGTTTCCTCAACGTTTTTCGTGCTTCTGGATTTGTTGAAATCGCCGTAATCCTTGATAAGTTTCTCTTTGAAATCCTCAAAGTTAACATTTTTATACATGTACACTTTTCGCTTAGGCTTCCGATACTTTGCGATAGCTATGTCTGAAAGTACTCGAACTGCTCGATGATCGCTGATTCCTTCTTCAACAGCTATTTCGGAAACACGCTCGGGGACATTAACTGCTAGTAAATCAAATATATTGTCCTCTCTCGTGGGTTTCCTCTCTACCTGGATTAGAGAATGTTTATTGAAGATGTCTATTAGTGCTTCGCATGACTCACGATTTCTACCGGATCGTATGAAGCTACAACTGCGACAATTTATCGAGGGTAGATTGAAGTCTCCTTCTACTATGATAAGGTTTTTGCTATTCTTCTTCTTTAGTGAGTTTATTTGAGACTCTAGATCGTATATTTCTTCTGCGTCTGAAACTGGTGGCCTATAATATGCACATACGTGAATGTTTCCGTACATCCACTGTTTATAGTACACCAAGTGCTTTCTATATTGTTTTCCGCAAAATTAACTGGAGAACTGATAAGTGTATACTTCACCGCTATGAAAACCCCTCCACCGCTCCTATTTGTCCTGTCTCGTCCATGAATATTATATCGTAAGGGGGAAAATTTCACGATCGTGTATATCCGAGGTTAGCCAACTCTCTGTGCCTATCACTATATCTGCCTCTGTTTGTTCTAGTAAATTCTGAAATTCCGCAGCCTTATTCCTGATACTCCTGCAGTTTACAGTTAAAATTGTTAAGGAGCCACTTTTGGGCCGCTTCTGAATTTTTCAGTGTTTTGGAAGGTGCATCCCTCATTTCTAACAGCGGCGTTATGCTATGCTGTTAATGGTTTGAAAGTGTATTGTAAAATTCCGATCAAAGTAAATAATTTTTTTTTACCGCTTAAGAGACTCGATAAATTTACTGTTGACGCCCGTCTTAAACAATACATCAATACAATCATAAGGATTTCAATCGAAACGACTCAAAGAACGAACAACGGGAAAAGCATTCTACCACGATAGTTAAGTTGTGGAATATCCGCCGAGAAAGTGGAAGACCAGGGTTTGATTCCCGGTAATGGTATAATTTCTCCCCGTTTCAAAATTATTCCCTACATTCCAGCTTATTCCCGCCTCTTGATTAATTATTTCCTTCAATTTAGTCTGCTCGACTTTGTGTCTTTTTCATCTACCTATCCTCCTTTCCTTCTTTTTAACTCTCACTATAATTCTCACCTTCTTTTCGCTCACCTCTCCAATGTTTATCTCTACCGTTATGCTGTACGATTCAAATGAGAATTATCGAGCCCACCTTATGGGCATAATTTGTCGCTTTGAATGCTAAGCTCGAGGATCAGGAGAGAAAGAATTGGGGAGGACAAAGAAGGTTAAGGGAAAGTGAGAATTTAATTAGGAAAATATAAAAAAGAGATAACGGAAGATTAAAATGTCCTATACTTAATCCAATCTAGGGTTTTGATGAAATAATATAACTATCTATTTGGAGTTAATATGTAGTGTATCTCACGTGCTGAATCAATTTTAGATTTTAGTCTATTATGCTACTATTTTAATATTTTCTGTATTTTGTACTATGAATTTATAATAGTTTGCTCTGTAATCCTATAGTTGAGCAAACTTTAAACAACATAAATAAATAATGGAGGAGAGAAGTTGGAAATGGTCGTGGCGATGTAAATGGGAAATAAATAACGAATGAGAAAGAAAGAAAGAAAGGAAAAGATGGAAAAGGGTAGGGAGTGATAATGTAAAGAGAAAGAGTGAAAGAGGAATGGAAAAAATAAGAGAAGAGCGTAAGAGAGAGGAGACAAGGAAAGAAAACAAAGAGAGAGGGAGATAAATGAAGGAGTAAACATCAAGGGAGGAGGAAAATGGAGTGTAGTATCGCCTCTCCAATTGCAACGACGTTAAGTGTCCCGTTCGAAGGATTTCTTGCCAAGATTTACCTTGGTTAAAGAGAAATTGCGCGTTTCTTTATCCTCTACATATCTCTCTCTATCTCTACCTCTTCATACCTCTATTTTCTCTCTCTGTTTGCGTAGATGGTTGTTAGCCACATGCCAGGGTCGAGGAACCGTGATGTCGCGTGTTCTTCTTTTAAAAAAAAAAAATAATAATAAGCGGGGGATAAAGTGCGTGCGTGCGAGGGAGTGCATGTGTGCGGTGAGTTTTGGGAGTCTCGAAAGATGAAGATAGAGGGAGAGGATGGGGGAGAGAGAGAGAGGATAAAAAGGAATTGGAGATAATAAGAGGGAGTGGCAGAGAGAGAGAGAGGGAGAAATTGAGGGTTTGCGATGTTAAGGGAGGAAGCCCGCAATAATAAGGGGAGATGAGGAAACGCGAGTGATAGATAGGTAAGATAATCGGCTTTATTCCGGCAAATTGAGGCTATAAAAAATCCCCACTTCCATTTAACCCCTCCTCATACGCACCTACGCGCCGAAATGATATAATAGGGATAATGAAGGGAATGGACACTTTCACAGGTAGGGTTCTGAAAGGGTTCTTTTTAAGGGTGAAAAGAGCAAAAGAAAGGGCAGGAGAGAGAGAGATAGAGAAAGTGAGAAAGAGGAAGCTGAAAATCTTGCCAGTCGCAGAATTGGTTAAATCTTTCGGATCTACGTTGACAATGGTGAATGGACAATTATTTGGCCTCACCTGCTCCATAATAAGCGAGCTCGTGTTGGATTAGATGGGAATTATAATAAGAAGCGATCATCATTGTCTGAAAAATAGGCATTTCCCTTCAATTATTATCATTCTTCGGTAAATTTTCCAAGACGGTCATATGGATAGAGAGCCATTGTACTTGTAATAAATAATTGATACAATAAATAATGATAGGATTGAAATAGGACCTTCGGTTAGAATTATCAAAATCCACAGTTGACCTTCGCGGACACCAAAGAGGTCACAGAGAACGGGAATTTCGTCCTCCCAAACAAATTTCCTATTTCACGGTTCTCCTTTACTTTCGGATGACAACCGCCTGCTTTTCTGTATTTGAGGACAGTTTCGCTACCATTCCATGGAAAATGTTCAGGTCAATGCATTTCGACCCGAAGATTATCCCTGGAATGGAAGCGAAACTGTCGTCAAATAAAGATAACGCACGCGGTGGTCATCATGCCAGGAAACACCGCCATCGTACCAAATTTCCTATTTCTTCAACACACAAGTTGTGTGTATACATCCATATTGCAATAAAAGCCTTTGTTTGTCGTTCTGTCCCTCTGAGAAATTTTTTCGTCGTTATGTGCTAGAGTAATGATTAAGTTATCTTAAAGAGTCCATACAAAAAAAACATTGCACTTAGATATTTGTACAGCGTTGCGTGATTAACTAAATAAATAACGCGTATCGTAGAATGCCGTTCTTTGAGTCGTTTCGATTGAAATCCTTATGATTGTATTGATGTATTGTTTAAGACGGGCGTCAACAGTAAATTTATCGAGTCTCTTAAGCGGTAAAAAAAATTATTTACTTTGATCGGAATTTTACAATACACTTTCAAACCATTAACAAATGTTTTATTTCATGACAAATTCAGTGCGCGCATACGTACACGCACTCCATAAAGTGGTGATGCATAACCTCATGTCGTTTCAAAATCTCGGCGTTTTTTTTCGAGTGTTATTGCTTGGATCGATGAGAGAAAGCTGTCGTTGGGGTGTGTGTGTGTGTGTGTGGTGGTTGGGGGGGGGGGAGGAGGGAGTTCGGAGAGGGGAGGAGGGAGGGAGGGGGTGGGAGGTGGCACTGGGGAGATTGGGGTGGTGGGATCAGAATACAGAGGATCGAGGGCAATGGAAGGCAGGGAGAGGGGCGTGGAATAAGGAGAGTGGAGAAACGAATTCGGGGAAAAACTCCGATAAATATTGATTGCCTATCTCTTCTTTTTTTATTACTTTCTCTTTTTCCCTTTCTCTTTCCCCCATTTCTCCCTCTCTCTCTCTCTCGTCCCCTTTTGCTCCCTTGTACCCCTCTCCCCTCCCTTGCTTTCCCCATTTCCTCCTGCCGGCGACGTGTAAATGGATGAAATTTCCCAAGTGCTTTTGAGAGCAATGAGAAGAGAGAGGATGTATCCACGGAGGGTAAAACTGTTTACCTACTCGAAAAAAAAATGCGAAGTCTCCGCGAAGCGAGTAAAAAAATTGTTCGCGGATGGGAGAGGAAATTAAAAAAATAAAACAAAATGGGGCAAGGCTCCTTACACGTTTCTATTGGAGTTTTTTTTCTCTTGTCAGCTTTTAGTTTTACTTTTTTTTAAATATTATTTTCGTTTTGATTCAAACCTTAATTTTCCTAGCAATATTCCCTGCAAGAGAATAGGGAAAGGTGTAACTAAGGCACGGATGGAACCCTTATCGGCAGTTTATCTGGAAGATTACAGCCAGACTCAGTTTTGCTTTCTTCCCGTATATTAAAAGAGATCTAGCTCACTTTATCTCTATCAGATAAAAACGCATATTAACACGTTATGTTTTGGTATGGTATTTATTTTTTCTCACTGTAAAATGAGAAAAATCGCATGTATGATATTTCATTAATGTTTAATTTATTAATTGTTATAAACGCTTTTCTATTGTAAATATTTTATCCATTGCTTAAATTAAAAGTTATTATACTATATATATATATATATATAGTATATACAACGAGTGTTTCAAAAGTAGGTATAACCTAATAACACAAAATCAAAAAGAAGAGCCTCCCAAGAGCTCGGTTTGCCACACATTGGCGAATGTTGCGTAGTTAGAACTTGAAGCCATATCGCCCTCACTTTATTCACGAATTGATTGAGGACGACCCTGGCAGGCGGCTTGAGTTTTGCGAGATGATGTTGAGTCAACTGAAAGATTACTCAGATTTCCTAAAGGACATTGTGTGGTCTGATGAAGCCTCCTTCAGGTTATCAGGCCACGTAAACAGACACAACTGTGTGTACTGGTTCACAAAAAACACTCACCTTGGCTTGAAAAAACAATTGAATAAACCCGGATTGACAGTCTGCGGTGCAGTTGCCAGCTTCGGTGTGATCGGACGTGTCTTCTTTGAATAGTCTGTAAATGGGAACATTAACCTCCAGATGCTGCGTGACACTGTCATCCCTAAACTGCAGGAAAGAGAGAACTTCCACGACCTCTACTTTCAGCAGGATGGTTTCACACCCCACTACGCCGTACCTGTCCGCCAGTACTTGAATGCAGAATTCCCTAATAAGTGGATTGGCAGAAGAGGGCCTGTCGAGTTTCCACCCAGATCACCAGATTTAACCCCCGTGGACTTTTTCTTTTGGGTAGTTCTGAAAGACAAGTCATATAGCCAAAAACCGCTTTCCATGTAGGAGTTGAGGTGGAGCATTACAGAGGCCTTTCAGGAAATCAATGCAAACAAAGAACTGTGCAAGACGGTGTGTGACAGTGTTGCAGAGAGAATGCAAGAATGCGTCAATAATGACGGTAAACAATTTGAACACTTGCGCAAATGAAGACAGATGTCTTGCTAATGTGTTATTTACTGGTATTAAAGTGCTTAAAGAATAAGTTGTAGTTTTAAATAATGTGTTATTAGTGTATACCTACTTTTGAAACACCCTGTATATATATATATATATATATATATATATATATATATATATATATATATATATATATATATATATATAAAATAAGAACATCATCATCATAGGCAGTCGTCCTTATAGAGAACCGTGATTTGTATGTGTGTGTGTGGGTATACGTATAAAATTTATTTTCTTATTTCAAATTCCCCCTGTCGACATCTATTGTGTATATACATACGTCTGATTTAAGTTTTACATGCAATTCAACTCAAGAGCAACAAGTAGGAAACGTAAAAAATACTACTCTGTTCAAAGCATTTCGTCTTAAGGACGGAGTAAACAGTGTTTTTTTTTCCTTTATATATATATATATATATAAATTACGGGGTGCATAAAGGCAGGACAAACACTTTAGCGTCATAACTTCCTTGCCTTTTCTGTCATGCATAAAAGCTTTCTTCGGTGGTTTTTAGAGAGGCCGAAATGGAATCACTAGGGAAGACGTAGGAGAAAATTTCGATAAAGCGGAATATTTTTTCCGTTTCATTTTTTACTTTTTGCGGCGCAGCAAAATCGCTCTCCGTGGTAACGAAATTCTTATTCCACTCTCGCGATAGAGGTCAAAAACGTCGTGTAGTGGGCGTAGCAACTCCGTCTGAGTCGGAGGAAAAAGTAAAACGGCCTCTTTTGCTTTGTGAGAGGAGGAGGAGAAGGATCGTCTTCGTTGCCCAGAGTAATAAGATCGGGGCGAGGAAAAGCCTATCTCTCTCACTCTCTCTCTCTCTCTCTCTCTTTCTACGCTATACGCTAGTAGCAATCTTCGAAAATCGTTTTTTTTTTATTCCGACGAATCGCTCTTCATTTTTTTCGGTAATTTCAACGGCGATTGCGTGTCTGGGTCTCGTGCTGCAATTTATTTTTATCTCTCAACCTGTACTCTTTATATTATTATACGCGTTTCGTGAGCAGAAAAGCTGTTCACGGTTTTTACATTTATATCAAAATTATATTACTTATTTTATTGCATTAATGATTTGAGATTTTCTATAAAAATGTAATTAAGTACGTTTGCATGCCCACGCCGTGAACTGATGCGTGACATTGTTTTTTAAAAGCATGTTGAAGCTCAATCAAGATATCTTTATTAATGAAAACGCTAGTTTTCATAATTGAAATGTTGATCAGTTATTCCTTTTAAAATATAAGCTCTGCGCATGTTAAAATTTGTCTAGATATGATTTTAAAATTGGTATTCTGTCGGCAAAAAATAATTGAATAGATACAAATAAATATAGATGTTTTAAAAAACTAAGTCTATACAACAGCCATAAATACAGTTATGGAAACTAGATCTCCATTTCGGCTACAAAACATTCGTCATCAGTGTTGATTCACCGAAAGTCCATTCCAGTTTATTTTATGGCTTCCGAAAAAAATAAACAGTTGATCTCGATAATTCTTTCTCGAATTTAATATCGATGCACGAAACTGGCAAACATCCTACGAATCTTTTATTTACACTTCGCTCTTTCTGTTTTTTTTTTGACGTCTTTAACCCAGTTTCTGTAATTGAGGAATTTGTCATGGAGAAGGGGATTCTTGGAGAGAGGTACAAACGTGGAACGCGTGCACACACACTCAAATATCCCCCTCTTCTCTTTTTTCCAGCTCAGTCGAGGAAAATTTATGGCGCAAGTAATTGGATTTGTAGCGACTCCATTTAGCCTTTAACAAACCGCAGATGGCCTCTGGCCAGAATCCTTTTACTTAACAGAACTTATGCGCCTCTTCCTCTCTTTCTATCTCTCTTTCTGTCTCTCTTTCTGTCTCTCCCTCTCTCTCTCTCCCTCTCACAAAGTTCCCTTATTAAATTTCATCCGTTCAAAAGGGAAGACTTACTTTTCCCCATCTCAGTCATTTTTATTTATTTATTTATTTTTTGGCCTTAAGGTTGGCTGGCTCTGGTCTCATACGCACAGATATTTTTTCCCGGAACTAACGAATCCTTTTACGATTATTCCTCCCTTAATATTTTTACGCACTCGTTCCTTATTACTGCTCTTCTTTTACGAAAGGCTTTCGCTTCTCTTTCTAAAATAGGGATGGGCGATCTTACCCTGAAAGATCGATTCTGTGAATCGATCTAGATCGTATTAATAAAGATCGATTTATCGATAAGATCGAACCAAAAAGATCGATTCAAGAAAGATCGATCTCCGATTCAAGCCATAAGAACAGACATTTTACATTAACATTTTATAATCATAATAAAAAGAAACAAAGAAAATTAAAAGCATAAAAGTTCGCGATCAATTAGTGTGTAGCACTAATTTCCTCTCTAATATGATTTTTAATTTTACATATTTCTGACTGACTATTATTTGCATAATAAATTGCCAATACACACACACAGCCATGCCCTCAGCGAAATTCGAACCCGCAAACCTTACATTGGAAACAAAATACATTAAAATCCTATAACGGGGAAATTCATTATTAGAGTAAAATGTGAATTATTGAGATCAATTTATTTCACACACTTCTTAATTTATTATAAATTAATCGAAAAAAATCGCGCAAACATTGCGCGGGTACAGCTAGGAAGGTTGAGTTGCCGACTAGTTTTGATGCCCAGAACTAGAGTTCACCACTTTCACCAATCACCACTGCCCCTCTCCTTCATAAGCACCCCACGAGGTGGGGTCGAACGATTCTCGATTCTGGGCTAAAAGAATCGATCCACGTAAAAATCGTAGAACAAAAGATCGATCCGAAAAATCGAATCGGCCTCGTGAAAAGATCGATCCTGTAAAAGATCGATCTTGGATCGCCCATCCCTATTCTAAAACGGCGCGAGAGCCATTGAATGAAAAAGAAAATTCTCGCGTGCGTCGGACAGGCCGGTGTTTTGAAGTCAATCGAGCAAGGCGTTTCTTTATTTTATTTTTTTTTAAAGCCTTTTTAGAAGCCGAAACTGACGTGAGTTACATCCGTGATACCTCGTCGTTAATAGGTGTATGAACCGTAAAAATCGTGGATGGAATTTTTTCGGAGGGGTTAGGAAGGTGGTGGGGAGGGGAGGGAGGGAGGGAGGGGGAAAGGAACGAGTGATCTGAGGTGGGTATTGTATAGGAGTCCCGATTTTTAAAAAAAAAACACGAAAACGTTCTCCTCTTTTTCGCAAGCATCTCTTATACCGTGGAGATGGCGCGACGGAGAAGTGAAGAACGACGCCGAGCGAGAGGAAGGGAGAGGGGGAGGAAGTGGTGGGGGCTGGCGCAAGAATGGAGGGATGGATGGGAATGGGAAAGGGTTGTTATGGAAACGAATGTCTCTCCCATTGTACCGCCCCTTCTCCACTCCACTACTCCCCCTCCCCTCTTCCACTTTCCACTCCCGTATGGCCGGCTGCCTGGTCGTCATGAGGATTACAACGGGAGAGGGAGAGGGGGAGAGAGAGAAAGAGAGAGAGAGAGAGACAGAGAGAGAAAGAGAAAGGCTTTCTAAGAGTGTGCGAGTATAATTGTCTCTCTAGTCCCCTTTTTTCATTCCCTCTCTCTCTCTCTCTCTTTCTGTCACCATAGAGAGAGAAAGGGAGAGGGGAAAAATGGAACGAAAGAAGGACCAAGAGGTCACAGAGCTGAAATAATGAGGTATTGAAGTCGGATACGTGTTAAAAGGGAGGAGAAGGATGGGAGGTTGGGGAAAAGGGTGCCGTACTCTCATTGGTGGAAGGAAGGAAAAAAGGAAGAACGATTTTTCGTGTGCCTTTGTTTATCGTTTGTTTTTGTTTATTTTCTCTTCCTCTCTCTCTCTCTTGTATCCTCGTTTCCGTCATATCCTCACCCTTTCCCTCTCTCTCTCTCACACACACAGACACACACACACATCCCTCGAGCTTTTCGTTCCGTGTTTAGCCTTTAAAGACTCTACAGACGGAGATAATTACGGCATTGAAAGGGAGATATAGAGGAGGAGGTTAAGGAGGGGGGGGACGTTGGGAGGAAAAGGGGGAAAGGTACTTAACATTTCACTCCTCCCGTGCGGGGAACCCAGATTGATTTATTCTCTTCCAAGCGTGCCGTTTCCAGTTTTGCGTGGCTCTTTTTTTGGTCTAAAAGTCAAGGATTCTATCATACTGTGCCATCAAATTAATTATTTTGTTAAAAAAGGAAGGTGAATCTAGAAATTAGTTACATGATAGCACATAAAAAAGAAAGATTTTTTTGATTGGGGCTTTGTATTCTGACGTTTATTTCCTTGTCTTTGGGCCATAAAAAGTTTTCTCGATCTTTTACAGTGACCTTATTAGCGGTTGTAAAGACGTGTGCAAACTTCCATGCCCACGATGGGATTTCCTAACCTTCGGCCTAAGCACATACAGACAGGCGATATCATATAGATGGGTACACATAATAGATTACTTAAATAGGTTCGCGAAATTTACAAATACGATACTAGTACGTGTGCCATAAATATTTTAATTAAGCTTATTATATAATTGAACGTACTGTTTTTTCTAACCATACTTTTGGAGTTGTCTGTAGAGGAATGTATTCATATCTGCTGTAAAGGGTTACCTTATTTGTAATTCCCGTACGTTTCCGATTATGTGTAAGAATTATTATTTATTTGTGTGTGCAATTATATGACCTACTTTTGTGTGTGACGCCAGGTACAAATAGAAGTTGTTTTTATCAGGAAATAATTATCTGAACGTATTATCCTGACCTATGGTTTCAAATAGCTTGAGTGTATTTTCTTTGCCTAGATTAATGTACATAGCATCAACCATGCATCCAAGGTAGTAAACCTCCCAGTATATAATCTTATATTTTTCTATGGGACAGTGGGAGGGTCACGGTTATTAGATAAAGTTAGCCAAGCGCAAAAAATATTAATTGTAATACAATGTAAAACTTAATGAATTTATGCTCCCTGCAATATTTTATTAATAAAGTAACTTTTACATTATCAACGGGTAATCATGAATGCAATAACATAAGAAGTCAGTTGATTTTTCGAATGAGTTAAAAATAATTGTTCTGAAAGTAAAACATCAAATTAAATTTTTAATGTCATAAATTTCTATATTACATACAATTTCCGTAGGTTAGATGACAAAAATGCCCAGATGATTATTAATCAATTAATATGCGCAGCATTCTTCGAATAATTATTCTTCGTCAAACAAAATTATATTGACGGAAAGTTATAAAGCTAATTACGGAATAATTTTGCCTCTAAAATCCAAAAATTCCACGAAAGACTAGCTTCTGATCTTTCGAACTCTGTGAAGAAAAACAGCGAAAGTAAAAAAAGAGAGACGAGAAAGGCAAATAATTCCTTCATCATCGCACTCGCCATTAACGGGGATAAAATTTAAAAAAAAGATGCCTAAAAATACAAATCACTATTCTTGACTTCGGCGACGGAATTCATCAGAGGAGGCAAATGGGTGAATTAAAATAGGAAACACGTCAGAAAGGATTGCGAGAGGGAGGCAGAGAGAGAGGAGAGTGAGTGAGTAAGTGAGCGGGTGAGTGATTAAGACGTTAGAATACAGCGAAAAAGGTAGGTTTGGGGAGAGGGAGGGAGGAGAATAAAGGGAGGAAGAGAGAGAGGGATGGCCCCGGAATGTTTGGACACATTGAGTGATGGTTCCCTATCCTCCAATCCGCGGAATGCCCTGAAGAGGGCCATCGCCCCAGTACTGGAGCCAGGAACGATAGGTCTGTGTGTGTGTGCGTTCGCGCGCATGTGCAGGTGTCACGAGGACGGGTAAAGAAGGTAAGGAAGAATAACCCCTCTTTCCCCCCTCAAGGGGTCCAAGGTCGCCTGTAAGAGATGCCAGTGTTTTAAGCAAGGGAGTTTCAGATGGGGAGGATAATGGGAGAATTGATGGATGGATTGTTGTCCTAATTAGGCGGGGGCGAGGTCTGATGTAAGAGAGAGGGATGGGGAAAAAGGTCTCGGAAGGTGAACTGGAGGATGAAAATGTTGATGGCAGAGAGAGGGAGGGAGGGGGAGAGAGAGAGAGAGAGAGAGAGAGAGAGAGATAGAGAGAGAGAGAGAAGAGGAGGTAGAGAGGAGAGGCATGAGATGAGGAGTCTGTCGGTTTTCGCGATGGAAAACTTTAGGGAATGCTGAAGAAATGTTTTTTTTTAGTTTGGGAGGTGGGTTTTTAAAGAGAAAGGTGGGCGGCTTTATGTACCGTAACATTTCTCTTGAGGAAAGTCTGAGCTCGACTTATTATAATTCCAAAGCTGAAAAGAATACGGCATTGATGGGTTGAGACAGAGAGAGAAATGGAGGAAACATAGAGGAGGAGACTTAGAACTGAGTCAACAATGTCTTATATATATATATATATATATATATATATATATATATATATATATATAAATCACTCACTCTCTGCCTCGCCTGTTTAAGTAGCTGCCTACGTAGCTAAATAGATTGATGAGCTTTTGTTTTCCTCCTCGTGGGTGAAACTTCCCAAAATATATCTCCTCTCACACATGTTATAACAGCGATAATGAATACTTGAGCTACTCGCTATTATTGCAGTACAGTCAAGCATCGCTAATTCATAATTCGTTAGTCCGAAACCACCTGTAATCCGATATGATTGATTCTCAACTACTTTCCCGACTGGCTGCCATGGCATCTTGACGCTACAGTCTTTTCCAAACCTAGGTCGTGTATTTGAACATTGCAAATACAAACAAAGGCGCAAACGCGTGCGGTAGCGCAGTATCTAGTTCATTTTATAAAGAAAGTGCAATTTAGTGTTAATTTAATTTACCCTAGCCATGTCTTGTAAGAGAGCAAATAAAGGTAATAAAGCTGGAAATTCATCTAATTGGAAGTGAAAGCATATACCGCTATCAGTTTAGGAAAAAGTGCAATTATTAAAGAAACTCGATCAAGGTTCATCGGTGCGGCAGATTTGTTTTTATATACCATGTTGGAACAACAACAGTATATGACATTAAGAATTATTACGTGTACATTAACAATCTTCACGTAATAGTTGCCGATACGGTAGTATGCAATTTTTTGTTATCGCTTTTTTCGCATTGTTTTCTTTCGTTTGTGATATCTGTCATGCACAGAACATAATAAAAATAATTAAGCATACTACTGATTTTAAATAATTAAGCATATTACTGATTTTAAATGCTACCAATTCATTTAACTTTTATATGAAATATGTAGACCATTCATTTTCTAGTACGCTATATTTTTAACAAACACTGTTTTACTTATATGAAATATGCATCCACTGGTACTCTTATCTTTGGTCCGGAACAGCCCAGATCCCAAGCTTTTCAATAAGCGATCTATATATTTTCTAGCTAGGTCTTAATTGTAACTGCTATGGTTGGCTGAGAGATGGAACAATTTTTCTAATTGTGTTTATACTCGCTTTTCTTCATTGAAATTTGAATAAAGCGCTCTCCTTTGTGTTTCAAGAGAGGTTTACGGAAGGTTATGTATACGTTTTAATTTTTCTTAATAAGTTCAGCTGCTCAAATTTTTCATGCTGGAATTTCGTCTCTACTGAAAATGGTACTTTTGAATGTGAATCGTCATGATCTTAAGAATACTTCGTTAGTGGTGCAAGTGCAATGTAATCAGCATTGCGTACTCCTATGTACAGTAATTTAGTTAATTAAGATAAACTGACTCATATAAATAACTGTAGAGGTTTATATATTTGTTAATGTGTTTAAATTTTGTTTCTATTTATTTTGTTAACTTCTTGCCATTTCTCGAGCAAATTAATTAAAATATAAACTTCGTAGAAAGTTATGTTTATCCAATGCAACGTTTTTTTCGCAAAAAATTCAGAATAAATCCAAAAAGATCTGGAATAGGTCTTCTGTAATAATTTGGTTTAAAATAGTAATTTCTTCGCGTGTACCAAATTGCCAAAACGTTTTTTCCGACGCGAAAAACACGTTTTCCTCGAATTCACCCGCTCGCTCGCGAGTCGGAATAAAAAAAAGAAGAAAGGTATATAGACGACCAATTTGTTTTTTTTTCCCGGAGGAGTGATGACGTCACGGCGAGACGCGAGAGAGAGCAAGAAAATGAAAAAATAACTTTTTTTTTTACACTAAAGGTGGGTCGGGAGGGAGGAAGTGTGGGATGATAAGGGCGTGCTCGAAAGGACCGAGTACGAGGTTGTTGTTAAGGAACTGTCACTCTTCCCAACTCGCCAGGTCCGGCAGAATGATGAGTCCCGTAGTCGATGGGGGATGGGGATGGGGTGGGGGGGTGTGTATATTGGAGTTAATAAAGGGGTTTGGGAACAAGAGGAGATGGCCTTGTTTACGAACTGGAGTGTCGCGAAGATTGAGGTGTAGGGGGAGGGAGAGGAAGGGATGGGAGGGGTAGAGGGAGAGAGTGGGTAGGGGGAGAGGTGTGGGAGAGAAGAGAAAGGGGGGTTTAAAAGGCTCGAGGGAGTGGAAAGGGGAGAGAGAGTGGGTTTGGGTAAAAGCGTGAGAGAGTGGAGTAGTAGATTGATGGCGTTGTGGATGTGAAGATAATGAGAGATGGGATGTTGGAAGGCGCTTAATAGGTTGAGATATGACTTTCGACTCCCTCTCTCTCCCCCTCCCTCTCTCTCTCTCTCTCCCTCTCTCCGCGTATATTGCCACGCGAGGCGAAAATTAGGACTTCAATTTCTGGCGCAATTCACACGGGATATTGGAAAAAATCTCGTGGAATGCGACACACGCGGTTCCGTGTGACCTAGGGCGAGGAAGAAAGAAGAAAGGGAAAAAAGAAAGTGCCGTGACGACCGTCTCTTTAAGAGGAAATGAGACGATTCTCTTTCTTATAATTTGCAAAAATTTTCCGGTCTTCTTCTTCTTTCTTTTTTTTGACGTTCGAGGAAGGAAACTTTTAAAGGAAAGGGAATGTGACCGGCTATTACCAATCCTTTTTTTTTTTTTGCAGAAGGGTAATTTCTTCTTTCGGGGAGTCGTAGATTAAATTTTGGTGCTAAATAGAGAGTTTGGAATTGAAATGGGATTGGCGCATACCAATTAAAATGGATAAAGGAAGGTAATGAGACGTGGCGGAAACTAATCACAATGTCTTCCTAAAATTAACGGCATTATTCATGGTAAAATCTACATACACACGAGAATACACGAGCAATTTTAATCTATCAACTTTGAATTCTCCTACACTCCTCCAATAGAGAATTTATTAATATCAGTATAGAATAATAAGGAGATCAAATATAAACTATGTTCGCGTAGTGACTGAAAATTATATTTTGATCAATTTGTATCTCGTGTAGTTTTACAACGGTTTTTTTATATTGTTGTAACATGTACCCAATTGATATCAATAAGAAAATTACGGCCGTTTTTCATAGTATTTAAATTAATCTCATAAATGATTTATTGCTTGAGATATTTACTAAACCGAACACAGTATTAAGAAGCGTTTGTATTCAAATTTAATCCGCATTTTACACTAGTTTAATAGATTTAATATTTATCAGTAGGATTTTGAAACGGCATCGTCCAAAACTAAAAAGTGACTCAACGTTTGGGACGTTAAAATGGAAGGATTTCTAATCCGGAGCTAAAAAAAAAAGTCTCGTAAAAATTAAACTCGGAATTAAAAATAAAGTCAGCGAACTTGGACTGCGAGGACTATTACATCATTAAAATTAACAGGTTGGGAAGAAAAAGTTGCATAGTCGCGTTTCTGCGTCCGCCGTATTTAATTCTTTTTGTTTTAATATTTTAGATTTTATTATCTCAACCACGTTTTTAATTTTGAGATCAAATATGAAAAAAAATTACGACGAAGTTACGACATGCAGAATAGTGTATAGATATATTTGTACGCCTTGGTTATTTTTTACGTTATTATATCGTTGCGGCAAATTAATGTTTCCTAGGTTTCGCGTCAAGTGACAGCGAAAAATAAATCCCCCCCCCCCCATCATTACATCCGAGGTGAAAAAAAACAAACAATTCCAACTTGTAGAATCCTTCCAAAATGAAGACGAGTAAAAAAAATGAACGAAACAAAACGTTTCGCAACTTTCACCGCAATCTAGTAGAGAGAGAGAGAGAAAAGAAGATATGGAGACTTGTTATAGTGATGGGCATGGGCGGACTGTGGCGAGTAATATTCTCTCCTCTTTTCCTTTCTCTCAGTCGGACACTCACACGAAACCACAACTCTTTCCGTCCTTGATGACTTTTGGAAAGAGAGAGAGAGATGGAGAGGGTGGTGGTCCATGACGAAACGGACGCCTTCAACCCTTCCTTAGATATAAACTTATTCTCCTCTTCTCTTCTTCGATGTCCTCGACGTCCGCCTGCGGTCGCATTTCCAGTGACCTCGGAGATAGATAGGGAGAGGGAGCAGCAATCCCTCTCTCACTCCAAACAACGTTTCCGTGCCCAAGAGTTGCACTCAGTCAAACACCCCCCCCCCCGAGATAAAAAAACCAATCGTCCCAAAAATCTCCGATCTTCTTCTTCATACCCCTTTCTCTCCCCCCTTTCTCCCTCTCCCCCTTTCTCTCTCTCCCACCTTTCTCTCTCTCCCCTTTCCTTCTCTCCCCCCTTCTCTCTCTCCCTCACACTCCTCCCTCCCTCTCTCTCTGTTCCACTCCTCTTCACCCTCCAGTCCGAGGAAATCTTCCCTCTCTCTCTCACATTTTT